>WYDI02008100.1:0-34129 GCA_009867235.2 Psittacus erithacus | reverse complement strand
ACCTGTGGGAGTTGTATTCTTTCAATTCTCTTCCCCATCCCTCCGGGAGCCGAGGGAGGAGGTGGGGGGGCAGTGAGCGGGCTGCGTGGCAGGCCTTAAACCACGACAAAGGGTTGCTCAGGTTGGAGCCGCGATGGCTGTCAGACTCTGGTTTGCTATGGCAGTCATCGTGGCAAAGTTGCCGTCTGATGCAGAATCTGGGAAGATGGGTTGCAGCAGTGTATTGGGTGAAGTGGAAGGAAACCTATTGGGTTTCCAACAGCAGTCTGCCTGTCTTAAGAGAATGTCACACCATTTCTATGAGATATTAATGCATGAATATTCCCCATGGGAAAGCTGGGTTTTTTTTGTGAAGTTCACAAGAAATTATTGGGAAGGCAGCGAGGTTTGGATACTCAATTGTTATGACGTTTTGGACAAATTCACTTGAAGTTAAAAGTGAGTAAGTTAACAATAATTTTTCAGGTAAACACAGTCCTCCGTGCTCTGCCCCATCACCTGGTTGGGAAGTGCAGCACTTGGGCTTGATTCAGTTGCGGTTTTGCTTCTCATCATATCTTTCCTCGTGCCCATATTTTATATACCCATAAACTTCAAGAAATTCTAGCTTTTGCCTGTGAAAACATTGCAAAAATGATTTTAAGAAAAGCTATGCTATTTTGGACCAATTAAGGGTCTGCTCACTCATCATGGGAAAGTTATAGCCTTATGAAGTTTTAGCAGTATTAAGGGGTAGTTAAGAGATGCATGCTAGGCAAAATTTGGACAAACTGTCGTCATCTTTTTAATGTGTAGGGAAACTTATTTTATTCCATTTTGTGCCATGGGGAACCAATCTGGCCATTGGACGATGGTTTAAAAGATAGAAAACCAGGCTTTTGTATCGGAAGAGGGAAAAGTAACCATTATAGAAAAGTGGGCACAGCAGGTGAAGGTTAAGCTGGAAAATGTAGCAGCACGGTTCAGTTGAAAAAGGAGTCCAGGAAGATTACACATATAGGCAAAGTGACTACTGACATTTATTTGTTTCTTTCAAGCATTTTACCTTGAAAACCAGAGCTATTTTTCATCTTTATTTTCTCATAAAATAAGCCAAACGTTCAGAAGAGGAGAGCTGGTAGACTTGTTTTAATAACGAACATATGCTTGCATGTGTGCAACTTCTTTTTTGTTCTTTATAATTGGCATAAGCTCCTCATGTGACAAGTCTTCAACTTTAACTACTGAACTTGTGCCGACATCAAAAGCCATTGTGGAATTTCAGACCTTTGATGTTTGGTTTTACAGAAGAGCTGATGGCTGCTAAGGAGTAGCTACCAGGAACAAACAGATTTTCTGGGTCTCATCACACATAACTTATTTTCTGCTCATTTCTGACGTTTTTCAAAGTTGCACAAATGTTCTTCATGGCACCTAGTTGTATGTACTTTTGCTGTGTCTGATGTTCACAATGAGAATTTGGCCTAGAAAATAATCTTTATAGAGGAAGAAAAATTAAATCAGGATATTAAAACCAGCTAAACCTCCCCCTCCAAGATTTGACAATATTTTGTGCTGATTTTTCAAACACAGTCTTTTTTTGGTCTTGCATGCCATATTTTCCCTGAATTGTATATTTCTGACCAGGTAAGTGGTCATGGATGTGTATTCAGTTGCTTTTCCTAAGAGTAACCTATAATAACTATGGAAAAGAGTTTTAAAAATCCCACCAACAAGCCCAGTCCTGCCTCCCCATCCCCCCAAAGCCCCAAACCAACCAACAAACCATAGTTGCTATTTGAAGTCATGCATCTGAGCTTCGTTTCACTTTTTGTCTCTCATTATATCTCAGTAATCCAGATTGCAGTTTTGACACAAGTCCAAGCAGAATCCAACACCTAAGAGGAAAGTTTATGCCTTCTATAGACATGGAACTAGTGACAGGGTAGCTCTGAGGTGTGCATAAACTATTCCTGAAGTAGGACAGGTAAGGAAGATGAGTTAGAGATGGCAATGGAGGTAAAATTGTGAAGAGGATTAAAAATACGAGTGAAAGATAAAAGGAGAATGAAAGGGAAAATAAGAAAATGTGAAAGAAGACAAGGAGGCAGATGTATGGAACTGTGTTTTCATCTTTGCTTAGGCTGCTCTTTTAAGTTGCGCTAGAAAACAATGATGTATTGGGTGGATCCAGCTGGTTTTATGTATAGTACTGTGCTTTCATCCTTGCTTAGGGTGCTGTTTTAAGTTGCTCTAGAAAACAGTGATGTGGTGGATAGATCCAGCTGTGTTTGTGTAGCAGTTTGTTGAGTTTAGGTGACCTTTTTCAGAAACAAAAAGCAACAAAAACCTAACCAAAAGAATAAAGGAGTTTGCTGATAGTCTAGAATCTGCTTCACAAGATGATCTCCCTTTAAGCTGTGGCTCTTGAGTGGATTTGCCAGGAAAGTCCAGCTTAACATTACATGTGAGGCCCCAGTACCTTGTGGGATCTGAAGCCCGGACTGTGTATGAGCCTCCTAAGATACGATCTCCAGCCGTACTGTCAGAAAACAGGCAGGATGCCTGTTACCCTGTGCGCTGATCTGCTCTGTGTGCGCACTTTGCTGACCCAGTCCATGAACCTCTCTCTGCTCATGAATGCGGGCATGTCTGTTTAGCTCCTTTTCCCTTACCTTTGTACACGCATGGATTGTTTCTGTCAAATACATTGCTAAGCGCTTTAGGAGATTTCTGTGTTTGTGCATTTTTAAGAGGATTAAAAACAATAGTTCAGTGTCTGAGACGCTCCCAGGACAGCGTCCTTATTTAGCTTCTTGCTGAGGTGTGAATACTTTTTTGATGATGGAAAGTCATTTTCATCAGTTGTTTCTAGGAGGTTTTCAGGCTGAGACATGATTGTCTGGACTTTTCTGAGTAAGGAATATGAAGACATGTTCCTGCAGCTTAACGTGAGCTATATATACAGTGCACACACTAGTTTATTTCTTTAGCAAGTAGCCATCACTGCACAGCATCTTGAAGGCTTTATTCTCTAAGGAGCAGCTGCAATCTGCATGATTCTCTTGACTGCTAGTATTTGTGTTTGGCTTTAACATATCTATAAGTGCATGAACTGTCTTGTGTCTCCAGCAACAACTGCTGGTTATCATCCTATCTTCAGAGACTACTGAACAGCAGTTAATTGAGCTGATGGTAATTTTCTGCTAGATAGAGCCCTTTCACAGGGCTTTCACAGCTGTTATGGTAACAGTGTCTGCATCAGCAATGTGATGGTACGAAGATATTTCCCCCAGTCTGCCCAAGTCGTTTCATGCAGAATTCATAAATGCAGATATGTTGACCTTCTTGGGAGACACAGAAATATGTGAACAGGGTTCACTTCATCAACTTCAGATGAAACAGTTTATTTTTTGCTTATCTCTGCTCACTCCCCTGAGTATCATAGACCATGAAGCCTACAGTCTGAAGGAAAGTTATTCTCTGGAACAACAGGCAGTGTTTTCAATTGACTGTGCAATAAACTCAGTAATACAGATGTTTCAGACCAAATGTAGCTCCCTGAGGACAATACTTTGCAGAAGGATTTAAGAAGGTCCACAACCACCATGCAAGGGGTTAGGAGCAGCAGCAGCTAGGGTTTTCCAGAGTTCAAACACCCATCCTAGACTGGGCAGCCCATCAGGGCTAACAACATCCAGAGAAATATGTGGTCAGCTGTAATATCTAGTATTCACTGACAGCTGAATCAACCAGGATTTAGCCTTTCAGGTGAGCAGAACTTGAATAAAGCTTAGAGCAAACCTATTGGGTCTACAGCAAGACATTTTGCCTCTTTGTCACTAAGCATGTTGTCTCTAATTTAGTCCACGTGGTAGGTGAAAATGTCTGCACAGCAGCTGCAGAAAAAGGAGGTGGAAGAGACACAATAAACAGCTATAGTCTGGTGGTAAGGATGCAGGCCTGACAGGACAAATAGATGACACTAAATTCTTTTTGGTATAAGCAAGGTAAATCAGCTCCGGTGAAACACATAAACCAAAATAGCATGTTCACTTCTGGTTTGTTTAGGACTGCTTTACAAAGTAAGGACCTGACAGTGGCTTGAAGGATATGCATCCCTTTGAACACAAAATTAAGTTCCCAAATCACAAATAGCAGTTCTTTAAATACTGTTCTACTTTTCAGTGCATCAAGAAGGCGCCTAACTGTGTTCTGACCAAGGTTTGAAAGTTCCCTTGACACTTTCTGTTCTGCTGCTGAATCACATTGAGCTCTGCTGCCAGGTAGCCAGAAATTTGACTGGTGCTTGTGCTTTGACAGAACTGAAACACCTGGTGACCTGTAAGGGCCCAGCTCGCCTGCCTGCTGAGAGCTCAGTGAACTGAAGGCTCTGCACAAACCACAGTGGGTCTTCCCTGCAATCTGTTACCTCTCTAATTGCAACGGGAAAGATGCAGCCTCAGTGATACATGTGAGGGGAAACAAACTGTACAGCTATTGCAAGCCGCAAAGGCAAGTAGGAGAAGCAGTAGCAGGGATATCACCCATTTAGGTTTCCTTTTAAATCTATCCTGGATTGAGCTCTTGCCTTGCGTGGCAAACTGAATCCTGTGAAAGATGCAAAGCGTGTTCCCTCAGCTGCTCTGTCCAACAAGCTATAACCTATTTTGGTAAAGGAAAGTTGTAGATCAGCAGTCTGTCTCTTCCCCTCTTTTCAGAACTCTTGTGCTTCTTTAGGTCAGAGAGAAAAGTAACTCTTGTTCTGTCTATTTACATAGGAAGAGGAAAATTGGTGGATCCAGAAAAATTGTGCATTTTTGCCTCTGGGTAGTGCAGAATATGAAAAGTAGCCTTTAAACCATAAGCTGATATCTGGGAATTCCTTCCTCACCAAACCAGAGACTGCTTCCTCTAGTGTCCTGCTTGCATCTCTCAAGCTGTAAAGAAGAGAGTATGATGTTGTGCTGATTTATTTTTCACATGAACATGCCTTTGTGATCATTCATAATGGTGCAAGTACTCCCTCAATCTGAAAAATCATTAGTCATAAAACGTATCTAAGGTAGGCTTCCCTTTTTATTAAAGGGAAGGATTTAAGCTTTTAGACTTCATTTTAATTTTTCACAATGAGTAATATTTCTACCTGCTGTTCAAGTACTTTTATGAACTAAATCAGTAGCTGGTTTAAGTGATCACTGTTTGGTTGAAGCATGGCAGAAAGATGCGAGCATAAATCAGTGGACAGCTTGCTCCCATTTAATTTTTTCAAGTATTCAAAAAAGCTGCTACTCTCCCTAAAAAACAAACTAACAAGAGCCATGGAGCATATCATTAAGGAGTCAACCATAATAAACCAGGTTCATAAACAAGTGAGATGGGGAGCAGGACTGAAAATTTGACAGAAAACAGATTTTCCTCCAAGCTTAAAATTGCTTATAAGAAAAACTGTGCGAAAATAACATTTAAACAAAAAATTAGATACACTTGGTGTATGTCTTCTTTATCAAATAAGAGGCAACACTGTTAATATAATAATCTAAAAATGCTCATCACGCATTTCCAGAAAATTAATTAAAAATTGCTAGGACTCTTTTTGCAGGTAGAACCCATCAAAAGAAATGTACGCATACAGAATGTTACTACAGTAAGAATGATAAATGCTAGAACATTTCATTTGCTTAACACATTATTTTGCTATGGCAAGGCATTTCTTTCTAGTCAAAGACTGTTGCTGTACATGGCAAGATTAAAGCTTGTACTGCGGGGCATGATCCAGTTTAGTACATGGGTAATGAATGTCCATTCACTTTGTACCTCTAGACCCATTGTACCATTACATGCTTATTGTAACTGGCTTATTTATTAAACTCTATTGGCTCTAAGTAAAAAACCAAACTCCTTGCTAAAGCAATAACTGCATGATTTCTTATTCTCGATCATTCATATTTCACTTACTCTGATTCTCAAACAACCCTGGACCTTTCTTTGCAGAAAATATTTGTCATCTACTTTAATCTAAGCACAGTGTACAGTGAAGCCAGTCATCTGAATCTTCACTGCTGCAGCTAATGGATCATGACATGAAAGGGTTTTCAGAGAGCTAGGATGCAGTTAATGATATCATAATCCTTTTTCTCTTAAGTGTTTAGCATTTGGAGTCTTAAAGCTATGTTTGACTGTGTAAAAGCAAATCAAGACTGAGGAGATCTTACACATTTTTAATTTTTATATTAATGGCCAGGGAATGGATGGGAGTTACAAGTTGCATAGAACAGACAGCATGTAACTGCTACACGTACAGTAGCTAGAAACCAATTTATACTACTAAAAACATATTTATCTCAAGTATGACAGCCTTCATATTTGTCACTCTCTCGATCTCTTTCTTCCTACATGCGAGTAAAGAAGGCTGCTCTGCCATTCATATTCCTGATGATGCTTTTCTTTACTAGGCAAAGACTTAAAGTTGCCATGGAAATACTCAGATCTCTCAGTTCATGCATTTATCAAAGAAAGATCATCATTGCCAGATAATATTGATAGAGTGTACACTGTCTCTAGATGCTTGTCAAGACTCTTAATGTCAAAAGAAAGAAAAAGAAATATGAGGTGCACTATTTCATTAACGTCATGTTCATTGATCAATGTTCTAAAAGACTCGTTTCTCATTTTAATGATTTGAAGTCGTAATCACACTGCCCTAAACCTAAATATGCAGGTGTTATTTCAGTGTGCCTCCATTTAAGACGTGTGATGATTTTGAAGATCTTGGCTTTCCAAAAAGCCTGTTCATGACAGACTCTCACCTTTGAGGGTTTTGCATTTTTTGATGTTTGCTTTTATTTATGGGTATTTCTTTGATTGAATTTTATTTTATTCCCCATCCTCATCCCTCTGTAAACACAGAAAAGGGGGATAATAATTTGTTTTCTATGCTTATTTGAGATGCAGCAGCTCTTTGCACCAGCTGTTCAAGTATTGCCGTCGAACATCCTACTGTCTTCAGTCTTCCTGACTGTTTTCTAGATTTGCATCCCCTTTGATCCATATAGGCTGCTGGAGCAAATGGGTGAGGTTAAAGTATAAACTAGCTCTCACACTTTGTACATGTGAGTGCTGATGAACTAAAGGCCGCCAACACTTTTGTGTTTCTGTAAAATGCATATAGACATGTTATCATCCCTTGCCTTGGTTCCAGTTTTCAGATTTATTTCTGAATGTTTTTTTACATGAGCTTTTTGTCACATATTTCAATTTCACAGATTACCAGCACCATCAAAGCAAATCATCTGAGCACTAAATGTGTAAGCAAAACTGAGATATCCAACATTTGTATAAAAGCAGATGCATTTAAAAAAATGCATCAAAATGAGCGAATCCCCAAGATAAATTATTGAGTTCATAGCCTTGAGGGAAAAAAAAAAAAGGCAAAAAACCTAAAATAGTTGTGATTTTGCAACATAGGAATGACACCAATCCAAAAATATACTGGGATATTTTGGTAGTGGAGTTTTTAGTGCTATCATTTCAAATGTTTGCCTTGCTTCACAGTGCTGTATTTTCCTTGGCATTTAATGAATCTCTGAAACTTCTGAGTTTGTGATGTGATCAGAACCCCACTTCCATAGTTTTCACAGGAATATTCGAGATGCCTAGATTTCCAAGAATGAACTGAAAAGCTTGAAACATAAATGGAGGGAGAATTTCAGACACAGATGAATCTGGATGCCTCTTTGTAGTCTGGTTTCCTAAGGAAATAAGGCTTGCAGTTGTACTTTGTGGTTAATTTCAGTTTCACAGAGAGGACGTATCAGAGAAACAAAGGCTTGAGTAGTAGATCAGAGGAGTACACATAAGAGATTCCATAATTTTGTACTGTAAATTTTCCAGCAATGCAAAAGGCTGCATGCTGAGTTTGTACATTACTTAGCATTAGTGTCCATATGGGAGCAATACTCCATAAATGTCCCAAACACTGAAAAAATCTTCTGTCAGAGTTTGCAGAATCTGGTTACAGAAGTTAAATTTTACTGGTTCAGATTTCATGGCACTGTTTGCTTGTTTTTATTCATGTGTTTCCCTCAGCTTCACTGAGTAGATGGCCAGTCTTAAAAGTCAAGCCAGTTTCCAACATCTTATGTCAAAGTTCTGTAGTTAACTGCATTTAATTCTGACAAGACAAACCATCATGGTACAACTTTCTTCATATTAGTCAGTTAAATAGGACTGAGGCATGATATATTGGGCACTGGCTAATAACAGCAGATCTAATTTCCTTCAGATACATTTCTCAGCATTACAATACTTCCTCGCTGTCTCCTCTGGGTGTAGCAAGTGAGAGCACAATTGCTAGCCTCAGGTATGGGTGTAGCAAGTGAGAGCACAATTGCTAGCCTCAGGTATAGTGTTTTCTTTCTTATTCTTCAAATGTTGTTACTGATCTATAATATCTCTATTTAATACTCAGTTTCTGGGGCCAGTGAAGAAGACATGCACTATCTGTGGACTTGGTGTGTATTCATTTGACAAGGATTTCTTTTTTCTATATCCTTTGTAGCCACAGCATGTTGTCTCTTCTGCAGTAATTGGTAGCAGTGATTGTCCTAGATACTGGTTGGACAGGCTGGTGAGGATACCATTTCTTATGATTAAAAGACAAGATCTAATTTCATTGTACAACTTAGTTACTTGTTATCACAATTTTCTTTCCTTAATTGTATTTCAGGATAGGCACACTAAAACCTAATCAGTCTCTTGTCACCTCTCTGTTAATTTTGTAATTAATTAGCATGGCTACAGCTAAGTGAATAATTTCTAAAAAATAACTTATTCGGTGACTTTTGCCTCTTCTCTGTTCATTAATCCTGTGTAAACATCAAGACTTTCTGAAATCGGCTTTTTATTTTACTGTTATTTACTGTGTTATTCTTGGTCAGTAAGCACCCAATACACAGTTCATTATAACCCTTTAAAGCCTAAAATAAGATGCATTTTTGACCAGATACAAATGTTCACGATTATCTTACTTATCAAACCCCTTTTGTAACACTCTGTTTCTTGGAGTTAGGATTTTTGGAAAAATGTTGTAAATAGTAATCTGATATTTACTTTGTATCAGCGTTCTTCCGATGTTTAATTATTGTTCTTTTTTGTTGGGAACGTTCTTGCCTGTTAACTTGTTTGATAGAACATCAAAAGGTAAGGCAAATGAAGCAAGAGGCTGGAGAGGTTTGCTTGGAAAGGCTGTAAAGTGTGCAGTTTCACTGCTGGGCACTCTACCCAATTAAATAGTTTGTGGAAGCAGTCAATGCTAATTTAGCTGTGCTGTATCCTGATATGAATTAAATGTCTGTGCCCAGCCAGTATCTTCATGATTTCAGGAGTATTTATAGGCTTACTTAGTACTACCTCTGTTGTGGCAGTAATGGTGTGCTGTAGACATGTTTCTTTGTTTAGTTGTGCTTTTCCACTGTCAGTTCATCCCTCTTTAATTGCTGTTCTGCTTTTTGGCAGAGTAGAATAACTGGTAAGTTGGGCCCCACTTGGGCCAGGTTTGCATTCTGTGTTTGGCTTGGGCCTGAATCAATGTTTAAGTCGCCATTTACCAACCCTCCACAATGTTAAATAAATAGTGTCATTGCCCTCAGCTTGGTCAGTGACACTGAAGTTTCACTTCTAAGAAGCAAAGATCCAGCCTTCCTGGACGTGAGGTGTGTTCAGATGCTTTCATGCAATGTCAACAAAGAAATTTTCATTAAGAGCAGAAAGCGGCAGCTGATAGAGAGTACAGCCCAGCTTCTCAGAGTCTCAGCTCCGCCTGATGGAAGGAAAGCGCTCCCTCTGCCCTGCCACGTGCCACAGGGATTCAGGCTGGCCTGTACTGACTGCAGTGGAGCTGAGAAAGGAGCACTCATGCATTTGGACTCTGAACCTAGCTGAGAAGTAGGTTAAGAAATTGTTCCTTACTGTCTCTCAGCTCCCTCTTCTCAGCAGGGAGGCATGCTGGTTGTGTGCTAATTTGGACTCAAACAGCCATCAGTCAGGAGATTGGCCAGGCCAAAGCCCCTGAGCTCAGGCTTCAGGCCAAATATGCAATGTAGACATGCCCTAAGAGACAGAAGTGAAACTGTAAGCCTGAATTTCACTGGCATAACCCACAGAGTGATTCCACTCCCTGTATGCAATAATTCATTTTGAACAAAGCTGCTTCCCCCTTGGCTTTTGTGTGTCCTTACAGCATGACATTCCTGGTGACCCCGCAGCTCTCACGCCCTTGGGCTCTGTTGCTATAGTTCTGTTTTGCTGCTGTTTGCCATTCCTAGCTAGATAACCTTCTGAGGCTCCCATTACTTCACGCTCTCCATGGGTGCCCAGAATTCAGTTCGATTGTTTCTCAACTTTTTTGGTACATGTATAGCCCCTGAGCTTTCCTGCTGCATTGTCAGAAGACACTCCACCTCAGCAGCTCCCTGGAGGCTCTTCAGTTTCCAGGCTGCCTATGGTATTTGTTTTTCTTGGTCTCCTTGTTGTCAGACAGGCAGAGCTCTTATGAAATTGACTTATCTCACATCAAGACCTAAATTATTTGAATTTTGCATGCCTTATCTCTAATGATCTGTTCAGGGGTGCAATAAGATTGGTATGTTAGGGCACAGTGTTTCTTCCAAAAGTCTTTAGCAAACATTCAATGGCACCAGAGGTGGTGATATGTGTACTGCAGTCTTTGAAATAATTGCATTTACTTTTTAGAATTATATTAGTTTCCTGACAAAATGGCTGTGGTTTCTAGCACGGTTGAACTACTACCACTGCAGTGTATGTGGCTAGGAGAGACATGAAATGGGGAGCGTCTACCTCCTAAAGCTTATCAGACCAGTTCTGCATGAGCATTGGTTTTGGTTTTGGTAAGCAGGACATGGATCTGAATGTATTCTGGACAAAAAGACTGCGGGTGAAATCCTTACTCACCTTGTTCCACTGCTAGGGACAAGCTGGAGAGGCAGCAATCCTATGCTGTGAGCCAGCTTCAAAGGAAGGATTTAGTATTTCCTTAGGAAGCGCTTGGTGGACTTGAGAACACCCAGGCAGGATTTCACCTTTGCTGAGTAATTTTGCAGTGGTGCTGCGGTGAAAATTTGTTCACAGATTTGTCTTTCAAGTCTACATTTCCTCCTGCAATGTATGATACCCTCGAAATATGCCCACAGTATTTCTTCGCAGTTTTTAGATTTGCAGGATTTTCTTTTCCATACTTTTAAATCAGTGTTGTGTGGGTCTGGAGTTCTAACATCAACTTCACACTAGCGTATCACAGCTTATTACAGTGGAGTCCAGGCTGCTCATCCATAGATAATCCGTTTGTTTCCTAACAGTATTTTCTTTGCATTAAGCTCCTTCTTTTTACCATATGCCATCCCTATAGTAACTTCTCTCTTTTTTTTTTTTTTTTCCATTGATACTTTCACATGAATGGAGGCTGGCTTTTCTAGCAGCATTTGCCTATTTGCTAGCTATAATTTAGCTGGGTATTCCTGAAATAGGATCCTTCTATATGTTTTGTTCTTACTCTGTATTGGCAGGAGCTTGCTGCTTCAATACTGTGAAATAGTGACCTTTCTCAGAGGCACAAGGAGGCATATTTCCTCCTATTTACCACCCCCCACCGCCGCTGTCTGTGCTTAACCCTGTGTTTCCAATCAATCCCTGTCTTGACCCAGGGTCTTCCAGCCACTACTGACACCTTAGTGCTTTCCCTTCAAGATTCTCAGGATTTTTCTCCTTTTAGTATTGGACAGCAGTGGCAGCAGCTAGGTTTTGAGTGGATTTGATGCTATTTCATACACTTCCATGGTTACAGCTTTTGTGGGTGCAGTGATAACTTCTGGGGTAAAATATTAAGCGTGTTCTGCTTCATGAGTAGCTGGTAATAGTAACATTTCTTACCAGCAGTCCAGAATAAAGCCATTACAGGCAGTCAGAGGGTCAGACAAAATCATCTTTTAGGCCATCATAAACCATTAGTCTTATTTTGTTCTAAAAATAATTATCTGAAACTTGGGCTTGGCTTTTTCCTCCCTGTGTAATGCTGTAATAAGCTTCTCAAATACTTCAAATTCTAGACTTGAGCCAAACTACAGTCTGGATAGAACACCAATGCAAGTTTACAATTTGTAAATCAAGATAATGGATTCAGAATAGCATTGGTGTCACATTTTGAAAAATTTATTCATATTTGTAACCCATACCTATTTTAGTATTATTCATGAGTGTTAGGGGATTCCGGAATATTTCTGTTTGCTTTCTGGCCCGGAAATGTTTTGGGTTGACTTGAAACATTTAATTTGTCATGAAACTAAATATTTCATTCCATCTTCTTATTGCTTTACCCTTTTAAAACCTTTTTTAAGAAAGATCATTTGAAACAAAAAGCCTAAATGGTTTATTTTGTATTCCTTTTTTACAGTTGGAAAAATCTGCAAAGTTGAATTTGTATTTAAAAACTATTTTTTGCAGTATACTATTTGCCAAAATAATCACACGAGTCCCCCTGGATTAATCTTCTACTTGCATTGGTATCTATGAAAATTTTCTGATTGCATTTGCACATGGAAGATTTCCATATGCCTTTCGCAATTAAAAAAAAAAATGCTTCAGTATGCTACTTAACATTGCATATATTCAGGGACTATTACTGATATATTTTTAATAATAATCTTCTCTGTAGTAGATGACTGTGACACTCAGAAACCTGACTGTGACTCTCAGAAACCTGACTGTGACATACTGACAAACAAAACCTAGAGTAGCTTTGTGTTATATTGGGTAAAAATTTGCCCCATAAATAATGAATAACTAAAAGTTGTTTTCATTGATGTGTGAAACCCATAGCAGCTGCTATGGACTGTGTCAGCAATCAAACCGTTCTCTTTTTATGAAAGTAGCAACAAAAGAAAGTGATTAAATGCAAATAAAAGACATTGATAGGACTGCAGGACTGATTAAAGTGAACAAAATCTGATGGCTAGGACATAGGATGCTACGGGTTGCCTCCTGGGTTAGAATGCAGGTGTCATCTCAAATCCTGCAGTTGGGAAAGTCTGCATTTCCTCCTGGAAGCAGGATGGGCTGAGCAGGAGGCACCAAAGCTGCCTCCAGTGTCCTGGGCCTGGCTTTTGTCACATTAATCTTTTGTATTTAGCTTCATGATAATTAAGTTTAGGTATTTTAAGTTCATTTTGTTAGGATGTCACGTCTATCTGGTAACCCTCGCCAAAGTGATCATATTGCATGCATGCTTTTACATTCATGATACATGACATGCATAGAAATACTCTGTAAGAATCAGAAAATGCTGGAGGACTGTATTAAGAAATCTTTTATTTAAAAAATGTGTTGAGTTACCATCTGTATCAAAAGAGGTCTGGTGAGAATAACACCATCTGGTGTCGCCTGCACAGATTCTTCCTTGAAGGTGGAGGGTTAAATCCAGGTTTGTTTTAGTCAGCAGGGCTAACAGGATGTTTAGTTTGCTGGCCCAAGCAATATGAATACCATTGCCCAAGTCAAAGAAACAGGGATGTGAAATAGAGAGTGAATGCCTGTATTAATGGACACCAGGAAATTCATACTGAGACTTACACATGTGGTAGCATCAGTTCAGTTTTGGTTGCACCTGGCTAGTAATATGCACAGCTAAACCAGATTGTACCACTCAGCTTGCACACCCTCGTTACTTGAGCCAGGATTTGTTATCAAGCTATAGCCTCATGTCTGTCGTATTGTACCTGCCACCCCTAGGAATGTGCGCACTGAAACTGAGTTGTTTGGGGTTTTGGAACTCTATGGAAAAATGTTTGTTTAGATGATGCCAAATGCTTCCATCTTCACCACAGATCCAATCACTCACAAACAAATACAGAGGCACATAGTTGCGCACACATCTGTTTACGTAATGCAGGCTGCAGAAAATATGTTTTTCAATCAATGAAAGTGGTTACTTGCTTGTCACAGATGGGAGACTTAAAAAAGATTTTAAAAAGGAATATGAGGCACCTGTAAAAACAGACACTGGCTTAGAACTCTTTAACTGAAGCTGAAAATGCTGCTGTGAAAATGTTCACGTTACCTGTTCATATAGGGTATAAAGACAAATCTGTGTTCTTTCTGCTGATCAACAACTGATAAAAATAATAGGAAAAACATTTAAATAATTTTGAAACTACAGTCTAAAAAGAAAGCTTTGTTTCACAAGAGAAATAGGGGATCTCATGCTATTTCATCTGTATATCTTAAATTGCCTTTTGATAATTCCCGCCCCCCCCAAGGATTCACGGCTAAAGCTGTGGACTCCTTGGCGTGTATGATGAACATACAACACCTAACATAGCAGGCTTCCCATCTAGAGGGGAGTTGCTGCATGTTGGCACATTGGTGTTGTGACATCTTTTTCAGAGCTGCATCTAGGTCTCCACTGGTAAAGTGGCCAGGCATAAGCAGTAACAATATGAACCATTGTTTCTGTAGACATTTACTCGTATTTTAGCAATAAAACATTAGATATTTAAAAGTAGGAACTAGCTTTAACTGGACATTTCAAATAGTGTGTGATCATTTCCTCATATAAGTAAAAATACGTCATTGATATTTTAAAATGGGAGTCTCACGATGGAAGGTTTAACAGGTTCCTTCTATGGATGGACTTCCTCACAGGCAGGAAATTCAATACTAGTTCATTCCAAGGGGTGGAAGAACAGTAAGTTGGAGCTTTTGGGGTCTCCTCTATCATAATCTTAAATAAAATCAGAGGGAAATTTATGGTGGGGTGTTCACAGGATTCTGGTGGTTCCCCAGTTGCCAGCAAGCAGGGTAGCCTGGCTGCTAGCAGGGCATGGGAGCAGACTCTTGTTCCCTCCCTGAGTCAGAAATATGAGCTTTTCATTTTCAGAAGGCCTTTTCTAGCAGGTATTTTTATGTATCTCTTTCTACAAGGTGGCTTTTTTTAGCTTGAAAGTTATGCTTGTTTTTCATATTTTAAAATAGCTCTAATTTCTTTGGAATCTGACTGCTATGTAATTAAATTACCACTGGTACAACATCGCTGTAGTTTTGAAAAAGGTGTTAGGCGTAAATATATTGTACCATGGCTGCAACCAGGAGGGCTTCCCCGCATTTTTATAGGTGTAATGGGTAGTCAGAATTATGTTCGTTCTGATGGTACTATCTTATGGTTCATATATACATGCATGTATAAGTGAATATATTTGTGTGTATATATTCATAAATGTATGCAAACACATAGACACAAATATATGTCTTTATACTGTTTTTTGAATGTCACTTGTGGGGATGTGGGACAGTGGATCTAGAAATATGAGCATTTCAGTTTCAGGTGTGAAAAGAAGAAGATCCTATAAATTCCAAACTAGGAAATATCAATATCTGTATTTATTAATCTTTCCACAGACCTATGTATTTTTGCAGATGTTAATCTATCTAATTGTACATTGATATACGTGTGAGAATATTAGTGCTATAATGTAGAAGACAAAATTGGGAAGCAAAGAATGCAAATTATTGGATTAAAACTGCAGAATATGAATTCACGGCTGAAAAAGTATGAAATTCTGATCATTAGTTTTGTCTGATAATTGCAACATATTCATTCCCAAGCATCCTTCATAAGAATAAAATATCTTTTAAATGTTTAAAAGCTCTCCAGGTATTTTCAGTTGATTGCTTTTTAGTGCAATAATTTAATATTATATGCTGTTTCTACTTTTTCTCCTTGTGTTGTTTTATAAAGATTTTATAGTCCTTTTTTATTCATTTGTATGATTTATTTAGGCCTTCTACCACTGGTGTGAAATCTTTTCAGGTATGCTGAGTATGCCTTATTATCCTTTGTAGACATGTATGTATTGCTTCTCTTATCTCCAAGCCTGTCCAAATTTGGTTTTTTTCATTTAAACTGGTTGTTCTGTTTTAAGACTTGAGAAAGTAAAGTGTATTCTTCTTTTGATGTGAGCACACATCAGTTATTAATGCTAATGGAAATTAGTTGTAAGCTAAGACTAGAACAGATGTGGTAGGAGCTATTATGAAGTACTATAAAAAAAAATAAATACGGGTAAATAAAAAGATACATAGGTATCTTCCTTTCTTGGTTATTTCTTCTTCTTCTTCCTTTCCTGTTATTTGTCCTCTATAAAATAACCCTTCCTTCCCTTTGCTTAAATCAAGGAATTCTGGAAATATTGACAGAGAAAAAAGTGAAAAGTTTAAACAGAGTTTCATTTCTGTTTATAATCATTTATCTCCGTATTATTGCAATAACAGTGTAAGAAATCTAATATTTTCATGCTAGTTTCCATTGTGTTCCTTGAAGAACAGAAGGGGATAGCAGCATGCAGCAGGATTTCTCAGGTTGTTTGTTTGGTTAGGTTTGGTTTGGTTTGGTTTGTTTTTTTCCCCTGTCATTTTTTGTGTGCATTAATTTCTGGGGTAAACAGCAATAGATTACTTAATAAATATGGACATTATTAAATTTTTACTGTTTAACAGCGACAAGTCTGGCTCCAAAGATTGCATGTTTAATTTCTCAATAGCAACAAATTCTTGATTTGCTCTAAAATATCTGGCAAAGTGTTTAGTAGGCTGAGCATGTAGAAGTTGTTTTTTCCTTTGGCCAAGAATGGTTACACTCAGATTTATTGGTATATTTGCTTAATGCTGTGCTGTCAGCTGTATTTTAAAACAGGGGCTTTGTGCAATAAGGTTTTTTTATATTTATATATGCAGACATATTTTTGTGTGTTTTCAAAATTTTCAACTTTTTGATGGTTAGGGTTATGTCCACTTGTTTTATGACTAAATTTATTTCCCCTGATGAGGCCTTGCAAATTGTTGAGCATGCTCCCTTCAAAAATCAGGCACATATCTCAAAATGTGCTCAAATGAAGACACTTTTGAGTGTTATGAGTAGCAGCAGAATAAAAAATACAGTAGCATACTTAGGGAATTTGGAAGCGGAAAACTGAAGAAATCCTGGACTCTTGTGTCTTTATGATTTACAGTATGGGTCCTGACTCTGAGGTAGAGTTCTTCCTATCCAGTGCTGAGGTGATCTTCTCCTTACCCTAGACTCAGCTTCCTTTGTAAATGCTACTCACCCTCTTAAAGTCAATGAAAGCAGAGGCTCTGTTCTCAAACACAGACTACCAGACCATTGCTGGCAGACTTGCATGTGAGCTTTGCCTTTTTCATCTGCAGAAAGCATTCCCATACAGAACTGCACTGAGCCATTCTGTCCTGGGTGGATGCAAAGCTCTGCAAAGGTTTCAGCACTGAGCAGGGAGTCTCAGATCTTCAGTGACATTGGTAAAATCTGGGAGATGTGGTTGAGGATGTGATGGTGCCTAATGTATGGTAAAAGACTTTAAAATGTTGACCTTTAACTGATGCAAGAGATTTTCTCCTGTGGCTTATACTCTTGAATTCTAGGCTAACAGTCAAAAATACTCTACATTATGAGACTGTTCCCTGGTTTTCCCGTACTAGAGAAATTGTTTCCAAGGAGCTCTGACATTATTACAGCTGTTGTAGAGAGGAGAAGGGATTTTATCACAGGCTGGGCCACGTGTTTGTACAGCTGTCATTCTGTCCTACTGTTGAGATGCTATCACACCTTCAGCTCCTACTTTGGTGGCACTGTAACACGGGCAAAATACTACTGATTTTCATGTCCATGGTGGATTTCTTCTGAGCTGAAGTCAGGGATTGTTCAGAGGACATGCTAGTAACAATATCAACAGTAGATTCTCATGGTAATGAGGCAATCAAACGGTATTAGAGGATGTGTGGGTAAATGTATTTTAGTGGATGTTCATTTAAAAATATTATATATATTCTGTTTACACTAACATTGTTTTTAGTAAATGCTTAGTAAAGGGAGGGAAACAGGAAGAGATGCAGTACAAGAAGCTGAGATACTGCATTTAGATAAATAGATGTCGTATTTAAGAGCAGATATTGACCAAGCTCATTATGGTTCACTGATCTTGTTCCTTGATCATATAATCTGTGTTAATTGATGCAGATATATTTCCTGTAAGTTAACTCAGAAAGCATTTGTCATGGCTAAGTTCATGGTAACATACACAACTGTCAGTAGGAACAGCAGCTTAATGACTTCCACTTTGATAATGATGTTATTTTGCAGAGATATTTAATAACAGCTCTTTGGTTCGTTTCAAAAACCAATTTAGCAGATTTATTAGTTTGAAGAAGGATGTTAAATAATTATGTAAAATTGTTCAGTAAAAATCACTCGGAGGCTATGTAGAATTCTCTCCTAGCACTGATAGCAACATGAAGAATCACACACTGTTTTGAACAAGTGTTATAATTTCCAGAAAATTCTGCGATTCCTTGGGTGAAGCAGTAAAAATATCTCATATCTGTTAATCTTGTTCCCTCACTTAGCCTGCTCTAGCAAACTGTCAAAGGTTATGTAAAAACAGGGAAACTTTCCTTAAAAAACTCCAGAACTTTCAGTGAATATACCGAAGATCAGAGCTTGACTACCGAACAGGCTCTTCCATTCAGGTTTGACAGTCTGTGCTGTTTCTTCTTGTTATTTATTGACTCCTGGATAAAGATTAAGAGAAGGCAGCATCACCTCCTCTTAGTGGTACGCTGCTTCGCAGGTTGCAAGCTGTGGACAGTTTCTGGACAGTTTGGTTTACGTTCTTGTTGCTGCTGTGCCAGCTTTGGAAACTAAGGCCTGGTGTAAACCCCTAGGGCAAGCAGCAAAACTGCAGATATGTTACTATGTTTTGACACACCAAAGGTTTATAATCACAACAGAACTGTGGGATTTTTTTCTGGTTTATTAGCACAGCCCACTAGTGGGGCCAGTCAGAGGGAAAACTGGATTTATTTGTACTCTCGCAGTTGCAAAAAGTCCAGTGGACTAGAAACCACCACTGTATTTCCACTTGGCTGAGCTACATGATTCCAGAAAAGAGCAAAAGACAATGTGTACATAAATGTGGCAGGTTACAGTCATGTTTTTCTTGTGAGCATTTGTAGCTAAGATGAGCTGAGATTATCCATAAATCTCATTTTTCCTTGTCTCAGACAATATCAAGAGTCTTCTAAAAGGATTACAAGGACTTTGGTCTGTCTTCTGTGCTGAGTCCTGACTAGGTGGCATTGCTGCATGGCAAGAGGGATAAAGGAAGCTGTTGTGCCTGGCACAGCACATGCTCTGGCCTATCTGTTTAACAGTGCTGATGTAATTAGATAATGACCCATGGGCAGAAATTTTTTTTCAGCTGACTTGTGTGTTAGCTGAACTCTCTTTCACTATAAAAAGCAATCTCAATCACTTATCTAAAAGGAAACTAAAGTTATTTTCTAGAGGAAACCCAGTGGTTTTAAGTACCAGTTAAGCAATCCCAGCTCAGCTACATAGTAAAATCATCATCTAGCAAAGGATATGGCAATTGCATTGAACATGACCCTGAACAACACAAACCCTGCTATCGTCAGTAGACTTTAACTTACCTCATGCAAAAATCAGACTTTCTTCTCACTATAAAACCTTTAACATGCATTAGTAAGTATCTGATAATGAAAGTGTCCTGGCACCATAACTACATGTCGTCGTCCAGACCAGAATTCCATTCTTGTCAGGTAGGGATGAGAAAAAAGGGAGGCAATCTTGGAGATCTAATGCAGTGCATGAAAGATAACTGATCATCTGTGGAGAACAGGAGCAAATATATCTAGGTATTTACAGAACTTAAAGGACATTAGTAAAGAAAGTTTGAAATGAAAAACTATTAATGAATAGTACTTGTATGAGAAACAAAAGGAAACTTAAGAAGAAATTGCCTGATGGTCAGCAGTATCTAAAAACTTAGCTTTGGAGTTAAATTGTACAAAGACATGCACTGGAGAGGATATCCATGCAATGTAGATTGATTATCTAGGTTGAGCCAAAGCAGCCACTGCTTCTACAGCAGTATCACATGTTTGGGATGTCATGGTAAGAGTCGGGCCTGTACTTGGCCAGAAGTGCAGTCCAAGGTTGACATCTCTTTACTAGACATAGAGAGATGACTGGGTGACTCCAAGTTGTGTGTGTGCATGCATGCACTCATCCTGAACTCATTCTTTTTCTGATTTACTTCTTACATTATCCCAGTTAGTCCTGGGATCTGCAGTATAGCAGCCTGGGGCAGTCATAAATTTACAGCACTATATGTGTATCTTCTTGCTGACATTGTGCAGTGTCCCACCAGCCCCCAGTGTGCTGCTTCTCCTACCCAAGACTTCTTTGATATATGGGCTTGTGAGGAGAAGGGTAAGAAAATAGCCTAACATCTACGCTACAGATTTCTTTCATGTATGGTTCACTTAGATTATGTCAGTAAATTGAAAGATTGTTTGAAACAGCAATCAAAAATCCCAATTGAACATTTCTGAAAAAAAAAAAAAACAAACCAGGGGAGGGGGAGGGAAAATGGCATCTCTTGTTTGTTAAGGGGCAGGTTTTGGGGGTTTGTTGTTTGCGGGGTTTTTTTGTGGTTTTTTTTTATTTTTATTTTTATTTAGTTAGTACTGTTTAATCATTCCTTTAATTTGCTGTTACAATGCTACGTAATTTCTAAGTTTTTGTTCACCTGGCTTCTAGCCAAGGACATTCACATGTCTAAAAATCTTGACACTGTAAGAGTATCTCTAAATCATCCTGTAAGTGTGGATGATTTCCAGAACTGGTGTTAGATTGGTCCTGTAGAAACCTTGGAAGTGTTTTTTACTTTTTGCAAGCAGTGCGGAGTAAAATTCGAATTTAATGTCTGTATTATCTTGACCTTATAAGTCCAGTATTTTATTGATATAAATTAGGAATTTCCACTTCCTTCATTGAAATTTCACTGTAGGTGGGGATCTGGCCCTAAGCCTTGCAAAGATCACACTGTAAACTTTCATTACTGGTTGATTTCAGAATTCTGTGGGGAATTTGACATTTTTCATCTTTTACTTGTTCTGTGCTAGAGAAAATCTTGTTCACATCCAAATATGTTAAATGATGGTAGTTCCATCTTTATATCTTGTGCTGAGCCCACTGTTGTTGTGGTTTGTGTACAAACCATAACTTTTAATTTTAAGCAGCTATAAAGTTTGTAGCTGATTTCTAGAAATTAGCTCAAGATTTATCGCAGAGAAAATCTAGCACTAAATAGACTGGGCCACCACATGAACTAGGAATGAATTAACATCCAATGTATTTTAGAAGTTCCAAATATTACGCTCTTATGCTTCTACTTCACTGCATTTCTTGAGGAATTCAATGTGAACACTAGCCTTAAAGAACAAGAAAAGTTAGTATTTCTGCTAGAGGGACATTTTATTGGGCTTTGCTGTGTTGCTCATCATGCCATTAGCATATTAATAGCTATGTATTTTAAGAACAGTAAAATACATGTCACTGTATGGTACAAGATAATGTGAGAAATTAGAACCAGCAGATTCTCTGTCTTCCTAGCTCTAGGTAGCTGTAGCATGTGACCTCATTTTTGGTCCATGCCTATAAAAATACCCCATCCTTTAAACATAGAGGTTACCTTGAATAACCCATCCCTACACAGAGTTATATTGCTAGCTTTCCAAATCATACAAATTACCCTGAAGTGAAAACTGCAGTGGAAACAGTCCAAAATCACATTCTTGGCTCAGCTCATCATACCCTGTGTTATTTGCCAGTTCCCTTTTGCTGGAGCTTTTGGGGTAGTTTATAAAAATATTTCTGTTTATCACATTGAACACTCAAACCAGTGTTATTTTCTTCACATTCATTACTTGCTGCTATTGAGATAGTATCAAGAAGGAACAAATTAATGTAAATTAAATAGCACATCTATAGCTCAAGCTTATTTATTACATTAAACAGATGACTGGTTTTATTGTGTCTGTCTACTCATTGTAGTAAATGTTATAATTCAATACTTGGAAAATAAACATCACAAGAGATGGAAAACAGCTTTTTGATATGTCACAAGGTGTCTTGTGTTTGCTCAGAGCTTCAACCCATTGCTCACAAATTTCTGCATCATTAAAGTGCTTTTGAGGGTGTGTTTTTTTTGCAAAGAAATTTCAGTTCAAGACAACATAGAAATAATCAGGGTATCTGATCTGTTTTAAGTATATTTCATGAGAAGGAATTTCAGGGTTAAAAAGAAAAATAGTCCAAAATTTGTACATATATGTAGCATTGGTATGTAGTAATTCAGCAGCATGCATACTGTAGTTTATATTGTTGTGCACAGTGCCCCATTAAATAAATTTTATTGCTCCATAGCAGCTGGGTTATGGGAATTTTGTCTTAATGCCCACTTTTTAATAAATGAAGGCCAAGATGGAGAAAAATTACTCTATAAACAGGAGAGATAGGGAAGTTTATTTATTTATTTATTACAGTCCTAATACCAAGGAGAAACTTTCTGGTATGTTCAAATGTGGCACAAGTAGGATCAATACTGCTTAAGACATTTAGAAGAAGCTAAGGATCAGATTATGATATCCTTTTGTAGCTGGCATGTCCCATGAGTCCTCAACAAATCTATTAAAAGTCAGTTGGATTAGGAAAAGATGATGTTATTCTGCACAGGTAAGTGTATCATAATCTCCCTATTAAATGGTAAATCCTCTGAAGGATTGTTCCTGGAGTACTTTGGAACAGATATGTGATTACTGTTGTTAACCATAACAGATTATAGTAGGACTGAATTATAAAGACGACTACTTCTGCATGTTAGAGGCAGACAATATAATTTCAGATTCTGAAAAATTAAGCAGTTACATGTTTAATCTCAGTGTTTTATTTCCTCTCTATTCATGGGAAGGACAGATTAATTGGTGATTTCAACATTTAGTGTGTCAGCTTGCAATGCGGTCTGTTCTGAGACTGCTGCTTCAGACTAAATGCAGTATCTTCTTGAATGGACTGAAACTATACTTGCAAACAGTGTCTTGGGTTCTGAACATCTCAGACTTACTGCAACATTTTGGTATCAACCACTCATGGATGTTTGTACTGTTAAAATCATCTGGATGATAGCTGTTCTTCACATCATTTTAGTCTAATGGGAAAATGGTTATACATTCATATGTAAAAATTATTTGCTATTAAACTATTAATTAAAAGATTTAATATATTTAGTCTGGAAGAAAAAAAATCTTCATGAAGTATGACCAGTTACACATCATAAATAAGTAGCAGAAAAGAGTCCAAGTGAATATTTTACAAGTTCTTTACGTAAAGCTTGTTTATCTATAATCCTTTCCTATAACCTAGTGAAGCTGATGAGCATTTGGAGCTTTGGCTCAGCCACTTCAATTGTCTATTCTACAATTACAATAACAAACACAACAGTAGTCTGTTTGCAAACAGTTGATAATTGGAAAATGGGCTGAAGTTATCAACAAATGTATTTGTCAGCACTGATTTGACCAGTTGTACACATTACCTTAAATGAAATCTCTTCCTTTCTATGAGAAATTGCAGTTTTGTCCAACTAGTTACCACAGTTGCCGTCATGCTGTGGGCATAGCACTCTGTGCCACATGCATGTTAAATCCCTCCAGCACTTGCTGTTTACTATCCAAGATAAACGGGCTGTTTTCTAATTACTTTATCAAAAAACAGTTTTGGTAGCACAGTAGACATACTTGTGACAAGCAGAGTTAGGCAGCTCTGCCCAGCTTAAGGTTTGCCTGTGAATAATAGGAGATGCTAAGTATTCTGTCTTGGCAGGAGGAGTATGACACTTTTAGAACCAAAAGATACCTTTTGCTATAAAAAGATATGTTGGTTTTGGGGTTTTTTATTTAGGTTAAGATCTATTTCTGTTAGGCATCCTAGCACACAGTTCCCTAAGATGGATCAGGCTTTTGTGGTAGTCACCGAAACTCACAGAGGAGCTGCCTGAATTTGCATGCTTTTTTGTATGCTGTTTACAGGTTAAAATAACTCCTCTGGCTTTTATCTGCTTTTCCAAAGGTCCATCTGCCTGAGAACTGTGCTTAATCCTTTGCTGCAGTAGTGTCCTCCAGTGCCATAGCACAGACGCCTCTTTTGCTTGCGCAATTTAAGTGCTGCTGTTCTTGCACTTTCTCAGGTTTCCCTTTTAAGGTAGCACAAAGAGCCAAGAACTGATGTGATAGCTGATGGCCATTCTCCTGTTCCCACACTCCGCCTACGTGTGTATACCTTCCTTTTTTGAGAAAGTGGATGAGAAACACAAACTGTAGTCATCAGCCGCCTATATAAGCTGAGCTATGACATTGTCAAGACATGAGGCTTGTATGTTCTTTACCTTTTGTGATCTACAGGCTCTCATAGCAAATGTTCATGGTGACCTGTTAGTCACCTCTTGGGTTTTGTTGGTTTTGTTTTTTCCCTTTGCCTTTCCCTTTCTTCCTGCCTCCTCCCTTCCATATTGTTTTCTATTCTTTTTCTCCCCCTTTGCTGCATTCACCCCTGAGCAGGTGCCCCTACAGTCCACATACCCTGCAGTAAAAATATATGTTGGCATTCTCTTCTTTCTGAAATCGCCTGTTTATGTGGCCTACAAATAAAAATGAAAGGAATTACTGGTGGGTACATCTCAGCTCTGGCCCTCATTTCTCATGCTTCTGTCATTTGGGCAGTTGTAAATCCAGGAAATACTGAAGAAAGAGCAAGGCACAAAGGGAAGGTGAATTAGTCTTTTGTGAAACAAGACAAAGAACTGGAATGATACAAACCCAGTTCTGTTGCAAGTTATTTTTGCTCCCTGTAGCAATGGGGTCTGTCTTTTCCTGCCATGAAATGCAGAGAACAGAAAGCTCTTATTTCTCCTAGTCTCATACAGATCTATTCCTATGGTCAGATGGGAAAACACTGGGACGGAGAAAAGCTGTGAATCTCAGTACTCTCCACTACCCTGCTACGGTAAAAGATACATAATAGGCTTCACATGAGTGAAATCCTCTCCTGTATTTCATACTTATGTTGCTGTCATTTCCTGATTGTAGTAGCTACCATGGTTTATTGCTCATCCTGTGTGCTATAGGTTTTTTCCATGACTTTTCAGATTGTACCTGTTCCTCTACATGTTGGCACAGACTTTTGCCTTACTGTACACCCATCTGGGTGTTGTTCCACTGAGCAGTCTGCGAGCACTCAAGGAAGTGAATGTCCCCCATTAATGTATAAGCAAAACAGGTCTTTGGCACTACTATTTTTCCAAGCACCAATTTTGCAGTCCTCAGTCTAAGCAGCACGGATGGAATTAAATGCTGAAATACTAAAATATCAGCACTTTATTATGATCCTTAACAATTAGGAAAGAAGCCAGTGCAGTGCATATTTGATCAGTTGTGATAATGGTGCTGTTGATGATACATTAGTTGTCTAGTAGAAGTGACACTTATGTGTCTTTTTTCTTTATCCTAATATTGTGTCTTTCATGCTCTTTCTCTTGTTGCTGAGTAGATTTTCCTTTGGGTTATTAAAAGTGATGTTTTACGTCGGAAACCTTTTCAGTATCTTCAGTCAACAACCTGTGATCTAATGGATGGACAGTGCACAGACTGGCTCAACATAAAGGAGCATCCTTACTGTGATGCTTAAAAGGTAGAACCTGAAGTAAGTAATGGAAAACCTGAAGTCAAAATCCATATCATCTGTATGTGCCCCATTATCACAAATGGAAACTGGTTGCATATTTGCCAGTCACACTTTCTCTACCTGTAATTATCACATCAAGACTGGATACATTCTATTCACAGGGAACTAGAGGATACTACTCTTTTTTAAAATATTCTAATTGCATGATAGGACTTCCTTCTCTGTTAGCTTGTTTATCATTTTGACTATTTCTTTTGAAGTAAGAAACAGATGGCAGCATTCACTGCAATAAGTGCAGAAAAACATGCCAGCCAATTAGGGAGGTTTCAACTGACTGAAAACCTGCATCCTTTTCCAATATTTTGGTGCTTTTTCTCCCCCTGCGTGCCTTGAGCAAATTTTTATTTATCATTTGTTTAATAGAATCATAAAATGAGAGATTAAAGGAACCTTAGGTCATTAAATCTCTAGTAATGAACCTCAAAACAAAGAGCTGAAATATAATTTATGGATTTTTATTTTTATTTTTTTAGCACATCAAACTGTATCCAGTAAGCCCCCTTTTAAATATTGCAGGATTTAAAATAACACTTTCTTAAATCCCTAATGTCTTGTCAGATTCCTGAAATTGTTAAGTTGTCATTACAGCAGTTCACTTCTCAACAATGCTTTGGGGGTGATATGTCCTTCACTCACTTCCTCATCAGGAAAGGTTACTGTCCTCCCATTTCCTGCCAAAACTGGGGAGAGTTTAGGATGCTTCAGATTGCCTCATAAAAGAGATTTTTCTTTGTTTCACCCTGCAAAACCAAACTTTGAGGTCACTGTTGAAAATGCAGGTCATGGTGAATATGCTCCTTATGCACCTGTACGTACCTTTATCCCTTTGTAGAAATAAGCATTATTTACGCTGTGAAAAAAGGCATTTTGGCTTCTTACATGCGATTTTATTCCCTGGTTATGTAGTGCTTTGATCATTTTTGTGAGATATTCTGCAGTTCTGTCCTTACTGTTCCACTGTTTCAGTTCAGAGGTACAACTATGCAGGTTTCACTGCTGTAGGATTTTCAACACAACTTTTATTTTTTATTTTATTCTGTTTCTTTCTGCTGTAACCCTTCTTTGCTATTTTTAAGATTATAGTCTTTCAATGTCTACTGTAATACCATTATGTATATTTCTCTACTAACCTTTTGGTATCACTCTTCTTTAATGACTTTTCAATTGTAGTCAATGAGCTTCCAAGGACGTAACCGAAAGCAAAACTAGTGCCACTTACTAGGGTGAGTTTAGTCTATGAAAGATGAAATTCTGCTTCAGGCACTATAAAGCAATTTTCAGGGTAGCATGTCAGCTTTTATCGGGTTTGGTCTGTTCTTCCTAAATGAAGATATTTGGTCTGTTTATGGGTGACTGTGGTCACTTTGGGGAGCATTTGGTGGTAGTTAAGGGTAAAATGGTGACTGTTCTTCAAAATGAGAAACAACTGGTAGCTCTGCAGCAATGATTTAAATTACTTTCTTAAATTCTTTCAACCCACAAAGCTGTGTGTTGTTCAGTGATTGAATGCATTTGGACTTATGGAACTTTTCATTTAATGCTGTTCTCCATTGGTTTTGGCTGAAGCCCAAGCCTCACATCTTCTAGTTGCAGGATTCCTTTCTGCAAACTCCATCCTTTGCTGGCGGCTCAATGTAACGTGAGACCATCCCTGTTTCCCAGCAGGCAGTACATTAAAGGTCTGCCTGTTGACCAGCTGCATCAGGTGTTATTCTCCTTTTCTTTTTTACTTCTCCCTTTACTTGGTCTTTTAACTTACCTAACATACTGTCAAGTCCTGATTGAAATGAATTATTAAACTTTGAAAAAGCTCCAGTTCAGATGGTGTAGAGCTGGGGATTTTAGTCTAAAGTCCAATGTTCTAAATGGTTTGTTTCCACATTTTCATTTGTTCTCCAAATGACTCAGCCAGACTGGAAATCCAGTTCATATGAATAACTGCAGACATAACAGGCACTGAGTATTTACCTGTCTGGGCCACTTAGCACTGACAACACCAGACTGCAGATGCTGCAGAAGCATCAAGGTTTGGATATGGCACACTCATATTCTGTTTCTGTGTCACAGAAGAACTGCACACAAGTGACTACATGTAAAAATATATGACAGCCACCAGTGCACCCCTCTCACTTGTATCTGTTTCACATGCATGTTGTCTGTATGTTGGATCTAATCCACTGCAGTCATGGAGCTATGTGAATCAGACACTATTTCTGTTGCGTTCATGGATCTGCAAGAAGAGTAAGTAAGGCCTAAGAAAAAAGTGCAATGAGACTCAGTTTAAAACTCAGTCTAGTTTCTTGACCCATTATTGGTGAAATGCATCTCTTTTTCCTGCTCCCGTTACTATTACATGCTTTCAGTATTCTGTTTAATTTCTAATTTAAAACATAACTTTCTCGGCCATGATCACTTTCTCATGTACAATGTCATGTACATCTGTAGTGTTCTTACAGATAACGTAGGATAATACATTTTAGGAGTGGATTATTTATTCAAGGAATGCTATGAAAGCTACGAAAAGCAGAAAAGTAGGCATGGTTAAAGTTTTGTGGATGCATGCTTTTTTGTGTCTTTAGTACTTCTAATTATTTTAATGGGTGAGCTCACTGCCACCTCACAGTAATTGAATGATAAATACTGCATTGCAAAAAACCTTTTTAAAAGACATATTGACATAATCTTTTTCACTCCAAATTAGTACATCAAAATATCCAAATATCCAGCAGCTTAGTCAAATTAACTGAGCTATAAAATCTGAAAAATTAACACTTTTGATGAGACAATAATTTCATCCATCTACTAGTAAGACTCTCCGATTTGTACTAATCTTCCTCTGTTCTAGCAGAGTTTAAGCAACCTCATGAATGTTTACTAGCGATTTTTATTAAGTTTTAAAAATTAAGGTGAATTAGAACATGTAGAAATGCTGACAAGGATAGATTTTATTCCTTTTTCCTTCATCTGTCTTAGGTGATGCTCACTGGGATTTTACTTTAGAATTGAGTAGATTTGAATGAAATCTTATTCAAGCTATTTAAAGCAAATACCTATGCTTACCAAACTGCATCAGGTTGTCTCATTTGCTGGACATGAATTGTGATAATGTTGTTGCGGCCATCATGCCCTGATATTTCTGTTGCCCCTGACCACAACGTTGTCCTTGATTTAGAAAAATATTATACATCATTTTTGCCTAAAACTGTATAAAACTGTAGATTTTAGTCAATGGCGGAACTCCTGCTAGTGTCAATGGAAGAAAGTGTGGTAGTTATTGTTGACAGTTGCTTTAGATGTTTCATACTATTTGCTTTTAAAACAGAATTGCATCTGGAGCCTGTGTTGCTGAAGGCAAAATATATCACATGCAGATTAATCCTACTGAGGTCAGTGACTGACAAATTTCTGAGAACTTCAGTCAAGATATAGCTGGACACAAATACTTCTTTAAGTCTTTCAAGATTATTTATCTTTGGTAATGTGTAATATAGTATAGTCTTAAGGATCATATTCACTAGAAGTGGTCTTCACAGGGAAACAGTGACCTTGTAACAAAACCTTGATTGGGTTTCCTCCTTTTTCTCTGGTCTTTTCATGTGGTATAGCTGAATTTCCTTAGACAACACAAACCAAGCTGCAATGAGACACGACAGTAGAAATGTGGTACTCTGTACTTTCAGTTCAATCCTTGCTTTAAATCTAAACCACTACTTTTCTGTTTCCATTGCCATCTCTGCTTGGGCAAAGTTTAGAAATCTGTCCCATGAGAAGGTTTTGTATCCACATTGCCTAGGTAAAATGACAGCATGATACCAAAGTAATGGAAAAACCAGATCCTAAATTTGAGTTGTGAAAATGTGGGTATTTGATTATGATTGTGCTGTGAAGGGAGTGAATGTTATTAAAATGAACATGTTTGTTCATATTTCAGAAAATGTTACAGGGTATTATAGATAGCTATATTTAGCTTGTATGACAGCTAATAAACTCTTGTACGCTGACAAGGAGAAAACTGTGCTGGCAAGGAAAAACTGTACTGACACTTCTGTTGGAATATGACTCTTCAGTCAAAAGTACTGCACCTTTACCAGCACTATCTTACGGCTTCTTTCATTACCTCAAGTCATTCTGATCACTTTTGCTTATGACATTTAACTTATTTTTATGTGTGTATATATATAAATATATATATATATAAATTTTGCATGTTATTGTTCAATTGCATTAGTTTAGCAGTGGGCTAAATGCAAGATTAATTTACATGTGAGACATGTTGCTCCTTAAAAAAGCTATTTCACTTGATCTAGAAACATAACAAATATCCAGAGGGGGCAATGTATGATAGATAACAGTTGGCTCAAATCTCTAATTTGGATCTCAAGTCACTTTACAAAGCTTTGATTAGTATTAATTTTCGGATAGTTTGTTTCCACCATTCTTAAAGGCTTTATGAAAATTGAATGCAGGTTCAAATTATTTCCAAGTCTCGGGACATATGATTAAATCTGATGAATTTAATACACACTGTAAGTTGCCTCTAAGAACAATATAGTGCAGGATTAGTCAGAAAATTTTAAAGTACATATTGTTTGCTGAGCCTGCAAGACTGAGCTGTGTTGCAAATATTGTATGGATTTATCTAACTGGACCAAAGGCTAAGGGTTTCTGGAACCTCTGGAACTGCCTTCTGCCTGCTCACCTGCCAGGCTTATAGCTTATTTCCTGCAGAGGCTGCTGGGAAACCCAAGCCCTGGTTCAATGCCCCCTGTTTCTGTACCAGCCATTGTACTGTCTTAGTATAAGAAGGGTCCAAAGCTTCCTGAGTCTCTGCTTTTACATCAGCCAGTCAGTAACTTAGGTTTCACTAGTGAGGAAATTCTTTGCCTTGAGAGGTCATTGAAATACTATTTGCAAATACTACTGCTGGCATAGTTTTCCAAAGGTCTCAACTGTGGTATTCTTATCAGATGAATATTTCCCTTTGAGCTGAAATAACTTACTTGGAATTCGTATGTGTTTGTATTTTTCCAAGTCATATCACAGAACCCTTTGGAAGATAGAGATGAATGTGCCGACAGCTGTGGAGCTGACTCTTCAAAGCCGCTAATTATAGCATGGTTGAGTTCTGCAATAGCACATCACACAAAATATTTGTCTTATCAGGATAAGCCTGATAGGTGGAGAGGAGTAATTATTTTCTCCCCTGCTTATAGTGGTCTGCAGATACCAGGGAAAGAGCAAATGTAGTGAGAACAAGTGAGGTATTCTTACTTCTAGTATTCTCACTATAATACTTTCTAGTATTTTTTAACATCTATCTAAAGATCAGATGTCCCTCAGATGATCTACTGTAATTTTCTTACATTTGTTTTCTGTCCCGAGGAAACCCTGCTCTCTTTCACCCTCATAGACCAGGGCTAAGTGGATGGGTACTAAACGATAATTCCTCCCAGTTTCAGAAACAATTTGTTGAGCTGAAGGACTGCAGAATTTGGCTAAGTATTGGGCTAACCCCATCACATTAGGTTAACTGCATTCAAAAAATGCATGAATGTACAGTGCTTTGTTTTGTGTTCTTTTCAAGTCAAGGACTGATTTCTGAGGTTTTAGCCACAGCTAGTGCTTGAGCGCTTTCCACCTCAGGTCTCAGGATTTAATATTTTGATTCAGGGGCTGGAAGTTTCTTGGTGGTGTTGATGCTGACATTGGGGTGAGGGTCCCAGCAACTGTACTAGCAAGAAATAAGTCAGACCTTCTCTCTATGACCATGTGTGGAAGCTGGCCCACAGTAGGGTTATATTACCTCCAAGGCCAAACAGCTGTTCAACTTATGCTTAATGTGCAGGAACGTGTTCTTGTATATCAAGATTCAATTTTGACTCTCATTTATGTTGCAATGCTATTGATTTCAGTGATGTTTCATTTCCCAGTTGCATGGAGAATCAGGCTCTAAGAGACATGAGAAAGGCCCTAACATGTAGGACATCCTTTTCTGAAGAACAGACAGTGAGAGAGCATGAAACCTTTGAACCATATTCTAATAATGTCTTCACCCTTCTTTCCCTCAGTAGAAAGCCATCGGAGAGCACACTCAGCTGTAGAATAAGCCAATGCAGCCTTGATTAGACTGGCAAAGACCTATGTAAACAGATATACCAGAAAGGAAGAAAGTTGTTCCATAGCTAGTGACTTAGGCAAGATATGGAAAACACTATAAAATTTCAAGCATGCATGACCATGCTCTCTATTAATACAACAAACCCTATGAATCTCCTGCCCTGCTGTGTTGAGAATTGCTAGCAATGCCAATCTTAAGGCTCAGTTTTCAGCTACTGCCTTCTTTTGGGTCTCAGATAGCATGAGAACTTGTGCATGGTGAACGTGTGCATTGAGGCCTGTAGATTCACACGTTCTTTCTAAGTGCATACTATACTACACAGTCTTGAGTTCTGCACACTAGACCCGTTTTTGTTATGCAGGCATTTACAGGTAAATTATAACCACTTTGAAAGACACAAAGATGTTTCCCTGTGAGTGAAACCCCTAAAAGGAATAGAATAAGTGATTTTTCCTAAAGTACCATCACAGAGTGCATTAGTCAGCAAAGGGAGTGCTGTTAGAAATAGCAATAAAAAATAGATAGCTTATGAAAAGGGGAAATATGTTTAAGATCTCTCAACTAAAAAGGGATTTGCTATCAGCTTTGTGAGAAGTATGAGACATTAAACATCAGATATGAGCTGAAGCTACGACAGAATCTGTGCATTTCTGGATTTGAATTTCGAACAAAATTCCAGAGAGTTTGTGTCTACAGGCTTCTATCAATCCTGTTGTAAATGTGTGACACCTACATATAAACACAAGATCAGAAATTGAACTAAAAAATGCATTTAGGTAATGCAGCTGCACATGATATCATGCATCATCCAAGTTAAGATATTTATTTCTGTGTGGTAATGTAACGCATGTTGGATAACCCTCTTTAATAGCAGGCTAAGTTAAATTGAATTAAACTTGTAGTGGGCCTGTGAATTCATCCAGACAGTTACCATGGTTCAGCTGATTTGCAGTAACTTTAATTCCTTGCATCATCTGAAAAAGTGTAAGCTTTTGTTTTGGGAAGGAGCAAGCTGTTGGTTGTGCAAATCTCAGTAGAATTTTCACAGAATAAATGTATCTCTGGGCCCCTGACTGCAAAAGGTAGACTTGTGATACATGTGGTACATGGTAGTTTTGGTTTATAAAAATACAGCTGTAGAAATAACACTCATACTTTCTGGTTAAAAGGCCCCAAATCTGCAAATCAACTTCTGTTAGGCCTCTTACTGGGTAGGCTCCCTGACATAGCTTGTAGGCTTTTTCCACAGAAAAAGCTAATGTTACTTGAAATCAATCCTGTACTGCATAAAAGCTGTGCATTGAGCTGGCACCTATTTCTCTTGAAAGCATTTTAATTTAATTTTTGGACTGTGAGGAACTCTGTTGATTCATCCAAACAGGCGAGCTTCTCAAAAATCCTGTTCTTGCCACAGTACAATGACTATAATCCCAGCATTGGCTTTATCATGTTTTTCTTTGACGAGATATGTCAGTAGTTTAGAGAGTTTTGCACTAACAAATTGCTTTAGGTTAATATAAGGTACCTTGAAATCACTGGAGAGTTCATTGTGGAAAATAGTTTGCAAAGCTGCATATACTAAATGGCTGCACTCCAAAGTTTGGAATTCAAATCTCATTTACCATAAATGACTGGCAACCAGATGATGTATGAGTTTTTTTTTAACATACTTAATACAAGATAGGAGGAAGGGGGCTGATTTTTCAGTTCCCCTGCAATAGATGTGGGCTTATTCAAGAAATTAACCATAAATAGAATCAGAATAGTCACAGTTGGAAAGGACCCTCAGATCATTTAGTTCCGACCCCCCTGCCATGGGAAGGGACACCTCCCACTAAACCATGTTGCCCAAGGCTCTGTTCAACCTGGCCTTGAACACCACCAGGGATGGAGCATTCACAGCTTCCTTGGACAACCCATTCCAGTGGCTCACCACCCTTACAGTAAAGAACTTCTTCCTTATATCCAATCTAAACTTCCCCTGTTTGAGTTTTAACCCATTACCCCTTGTCCTATCACTACAGTCCCTAATAAAGAGTCCCTCCCCAGCATCCCTATAGCCCCCCTTCAGATACTGGAAGGGTGCTATGAGGCCTCCATGCAGCCTTCTCTTCTCCAGGCTGAACAGCCCCGACTTTCTCAGCCTGTCTTCATACGGGAGGTGCTCCAGCCCCCTGATCATCCTCATGGTCCTCCTCTGGACTTGTTCAACACTTCCATGTCCTTTTTATGTTGAGAACACCAGAACTGCACACAATACTCCAAGTGAGGTCTCACAAGAGCAGAGTAGA
>WYDI02008097.1:0-48485 GCA_009867235.2 Psittacus erithacus | reverse complement strand
GCCCATCCTGCAATAAATTTTGCAGGAAAGTCACACTGCTCTAAGTCTTTGTCAACTATCTGAAAGAATTATAGATATGGCTGGTTTCAGTTAATTTTGTGATTACTGGGGCATCCAACTGTGCCAAAGGTAAAAAGTGCACCACGGGGAAGACTGCTTACTTCATCTTGAAGGCCTCTGCCCACATGAGGAAGACTGCTTACTTCATCCTCAAGCTCCTGGCCTACAATCCCCGGAGAGCAGTGCGCAGACGCCAAGAGGAGGAAACTTATGGTAATAAATTTCTGAAGCTAGTTATAATATTCCCTGCCTATACATGGGAGTTATGAATATGTATATGACTAATGCAATAGTAAAAGTATATAAACCTGTAACAAACAACAATCAGTGCGCCTCTGGCTACTGTCACACACCCAGCACTGTTGCTTTTGCTTTATTGGCTTTGTCCTTCAATAAAACCCTGTTATCTCATTTTGAGGAGTGAGCTCGTATTTCACAATAATTGAAAGTTTTCAAACACGTTAGCATTCCAACAATAGCAAAAGGGACCAGTGATGTGCCTCCTGAGTACCTCTTGCTAATCACCACTCTGAAGAATTACGGAGCATTGTGACTCAATCAATTGCTAGTCTCGCTCCACATCTTTTTTTACATTTCAGTTACAAAATTCAATCTGGAACCCAGTAAGTGATCCTAGCATATAAAGAAACAAATTTATATATATATATATAAAAAAAGTTTGATAAAATGGAAGTTTGAAATTCCTTGCTTAGTTCTCAACGTCACAATCCTGCTTCAAACCTGAAATAACATAGCAGAACCACTTAGTAAGGTTTAGATAAATGCAAAATAAATAGGTAAATAATAATAAAATAAATAATTTATAGTTTAATAATTTATAGTTTAAGGACATATATGATGCATAATTTGTATGTATTTTGTTATGATAACTATAAAGGGTTATATGAGTTTTCAGCAACTCTACAGAAAGACTAGGATGTGAAAAACAAATATTGGGAACAGTGGGAAGAAAAAAAAAAAAAAAGGAACACCTTATCAGCGACGCTGCCCTTTCATTTCACAGAGGAAAATGTGTACTAATCAAAAGATGGGTCCACAGTTAGATCATAGCCCTCCACAATTTTCAGTACCTGCCTTTAAATTACTGATGTCTAAATATGGCAGGGCAAAGTCTTTTAAGTATCATCTGAATGAAGAAGGGAGGTTGTGCTTGATAAGTTTGTTAATTATACCAGTATCACGGATCATTCCCTTCTGAATTTTCTTGTGGAGTACAGACCATAGAAGAGCTCTAATGCTGGCTCCAATGTAAGCAGCTGAAATGTCTAAAAATTATATACTGAGATCTTCATGGTCCATTAGAATAAAAATTTTGAAAGGATTTGAAAACAACACTGGTCTCAAAGACAGGAGTATTTTATTTATTTTGCAAGAAGCACAGCAAGTTTGCAATAAATAGGGCATAAAAATCATGCCAACTGACCTTTTGTTTAACATAAATGTTAACATTAAATACGTGTTTGTATATACTTTGTTGACATTTTGATGCATTTATTAAATATCAATATTTTAATCTGTCAGGGGTTTTACTATAGCAGGATATACACATTGCATCAAGTACAGATATACTAATTCTGGAACACTTTCACTGCAGCTCATTTAGCCATGTAAAAACACTTCCTTTCACATATTGCTCCTTTATAATTTGCCCAGTAGACAGCCATCAGGAGCAGGAAAAAAGAGGAACACATTTCACAACTAAACACTAGGTAACAAAACATTGCTAGGGATTTCCCCTAAGGTTTGTACTCCTTGTAAATCTTGCCTTTGATCTTACTCTTAAGAATAATTCCATAATTAAAGGAATTTGTCTACTCAGAGTACCACAATTCCATTATTTCAACTATTTGAGCCTTCTGAATTTAGTCCTTACAAATTATTTTCTATGCAGTATCTACCTTCTGAAATGCTTACCACCACAGTATTTGAATACTTTTATTAAACCAGTGTCTTTACCCAAAATGATGCATAACTACAGAAAAAGATTTTTTAAAATGTACATTTGTTCAGAAACTCACCTTCTGGGAAGCACAATACAACATTTTCTATTTACGTGCTTATATTTTTTTAAACCATGCTTGGCTTATTCAGGTTCAATTCCCAGACATATATCAAAAGTTCTTTTAAGATGTATATTGTAAAAACATGTTACTCTATGTCCCACAGAAGACATAGTCCAAAATAATAAATTTTGGGGATACTTTTAATAGCTACTTTCAGTTGTGCCACTGATCTACTCTTTGGCCTTGAGCAAGTAAAACATGTCTGCCTTGGAATTCCCCATACATAAACTGGATTACAAACAACCATGTGAATGTAGTTTTGATTTTTCTTCAGAATTTTCTGCTATTTTGATTATGAAGGTACATTCTTATAACTAGTTTCCACAGCTCTTTTATTCTACATTGCACATGCTGCTTTAATACATAAACAGTTTGAATTGTAATTTTAGTAAAGTTGCATCTTTCTAGACATTTTTAAAAATGTGGGGGTTTTTTGTTTTGGTTTTTTTTTTTTCTGCTGCTTCTTTTTAACTAGGCCAGAGATGATACAAACTCGTACAATATGGTATGTGATTGCAGCAACAAAGGGAGATTCTCTACAAAGATATGTTTACTTGTACTTTCATTTTTCAAAGCTAGACCAATGTAGAAACAAATTAGGCACTGTCATTCGTATGTGATCTAGGAACATATGTCTGGCCCCTCCAGAAAGAATCTGTAACCAGCTACATTGCAATCACAGTCAAAAATTCAGTAGAAAACAATAGAAATAGGGCAGAATCAGTGACAGTGAGAGATCCCTTGCTAGCCTTCCTCAATTTGGCTTTGCTCTCAAACTCTTATCCATGAAAAAATGTGATTTGGCTGAATGAAAAAAACATCAGCATGATTTTAGATTCATATTCTGGTTTCAGACTTGGATTACAAATAGCTGCAGCTACTATATGTTCTACTGATGATGTTCAAAGGGATGTTTTCATTATATTTATGTATTTCATTATTATTTAGTAACACCAGGACATCTGCATGCTATAAAAAATTCACTCATAAAATATGGCTCAGCAGTATAGGAGCAGAGATTGTCAAAACCATGTTCTACCAATGCACTTGACAGATAAGGTCTTTAACATTGCTCTTTGTACTAGCAGATAAAGTACAGGCAAATTCCTTGAGGAAAAAAGAATATACGTATTTCACAGTTCCTCAGGAAATTAGTATTCTTAAATTAAAATATTTTCTAAACTGTACTTTGTTTCAAAATGTGCAATGGTTCAAGTATTGGGGATGTAAACTGAATCACAGATTATAAAGGAACTCAGATGCTATCAGTTTCTAAGTTTCCATCAGTTTAATGTGTGAGTTTCTTAGTTTAACGTTTTACGTAGTACTGAAGCACTTTTATAGGTAACTCTAATTCTTTATTTCTTATTCAAAGCTTTTTTGTTGCTGTTTGGGCAATGGTGTTGTTTTGTTGGTTTCTTTTGTTTGTTTATTTTGATTGGCTGGCTTTGTTGGGGTTTTTGAATGTGTGTGTGTTGTTTTTTGGGGTTTTTTTAATAAGCCATACTCAGGCTTCCAGAAGTTTCCAGACCTACATACTTCATGACAAACTTTACAACATTAAAAAAATCTCACATATCTAGATTAAACATAATTTCTTATTTAAACCCATTATGTACTGACTAGAGGAAAGAAAACTGAGTGCTTTTTAATGTCATTTAGCAACTGCTGCATATATAATGGGCACGGAACATACAAAGGAAGAAAACAAACAAGGGTTTGTTAGAGGCTTTGAAACTGAAACAAAAGCATGAAAGGTACATTTGTTTACTAAAAGCATTTTTTTTTAATACTTCTTTTTGCATAATGATGAACAAATACGCTAACAAGAAAAGCACAACATATTCTAATACATTTTCCCCATTAGTTCCCTTTCTTTCACTTAATTTCAACCTTACTGAATCAAGGTGGATTTCCTTTTATTATTTTTGTCACTATGTAATATATGGGAGTATCCATGCATGCTTATATTTGTTTCTTCAGGACGGTTCCAATGTGTCCACGTGCTGTACATTTCCTTTCTGTTTGACCTCATGCTTAACTTTTTAATTTGCTTTCCTTCATGGGCTTTCTGCTTTTATTACTAGTTTACCCTAAACTAATTGAAATGTAAATTACGTCAATGATATGAAGTCTGGGAAAAAAAAAAAATCTACCTTAAAAATAATAATACATTCATGTGCCATGAATAATCTTGCACATGGAGCAGTAGAAACTATGAAAGAACTATTTTCCCATCTCCCCACTCCTGCAGCTGTTCAATTTAAAGAGATCCTAGAAAGACAAGTCTAGAAAGGGCAGAAAAAGAAAGATATTCATAAAATGCATGTGTTTCTGCCAATAACTATCTGAATAGCTTGACACTGAAATATTCCTGCAAAATTTAACAGCTACTTCATTGTACATAAAAATTAAACAAAAGATTCTAAACCAGATAATTTACAAGAAGTAGCATGTGGAATAGTCTGTAACGCATACAAGTTAGAGAGACAATTTTTCAGTGTTCAACACCCCTACTGAAGAACAGAGAGCATTATACCTCAATCTGGAAAAAAATCTCAGACATTTTTGCATTTGGAAAAGCACACTAGGGCTATATGGAATTAAACTGCTTTGCAAGGATTTGCAAATGTCAGTAAATTCTGTGTATCATTGGTAAAGATAATGATAACAGTGGTTCTGGATTAAAGACCTCTCTACAGAAAGAACATACAGGGTTTCACCAAAGGTGAGAATATGGCAAACCAGCATCTCACTATAGACTAAGTTAAAGGCGCCAGGTAGCATAAGTCTATATATCACAAGTGTACAGTGATATTAATATCAAGAAAGAAAAACATAATGAAAGGTAACTCCGTTAAACATGTACAGAGGTTTCAACTAGGGAAAATGCAATGAGAACTTGCAAATTACAAACACACATAATAAGAACATATTACTGAGAGAAAATTATACCTAATTCTTTGTTTCACTAAAAAAAAAAAAAAAGTTTATATCAGAAATGTGTTTATAAAGTGCACGAGATAGGAGGAAGGAGGGATTTCCAGCTATCACTTGGTAAACCAGAAAATTTCAGCACAGTACTCTGCAGAACTGGAAAGTTCTTCACCTACCTGAAGTCAAACATCATTTTCAGTCAAACAACATTAACACTTTCTCTTACACTACTTGTTATGTTTTAGTGCCTATGAGCCACTTAGCACTATTACAAGAATAGGAGACCAGCAAGCCTCCTTTAAGGCTAGAGACAAGTACTTATTTGGAATTACACATGCACAGCTGAATTCTGGAGCAATTTGGCAAGAATAAGCAACCTCACAAAAGAGTGACAAAAGAGCAGAAGAGCAAATTTCTGAGCTAGGCTTTGGACCCTTCCAACACAAAGGTGGACCCTTCCAACACAAAGGGAAAAATAAAATCTCTCTACTTTGACTGTTATTGCCTGTAATATCAGTTAGGATCGAACTCTGAAGAAAATAGTTATGGATAGCAGTAAAGAATGCCTGGAACACTGCATCCTCAACCCTTTTGTCAATTTAACAGAGAAAGAGAGAGCAAAACATCATATAGAATTTTACTTAAAGAAATCATGCTATTGATTCTTAAAATGCGACAGAGTAACGTGTTAAAAAATTATGATATTCACTTCAATACTGAGAAATACAGGAGCTAATGGTTCATACTGGACTCAGAAAAAGTTTTGTTTTGTAAGAAAAATAGTGATTCTTGTTTTGCCTAAGCAGAACTCAACTTACATTAAGCAAAAGAGTCCATGCTCCTGGCACAAAGCAGTCGAGCTTTTACAGCTCTATTCTTTCTCAGTGAGCCTTCCCAAGTAACATAGGGAAGCTTTGAAAAATAGTGTCCTTTCTTTCTTCTGGTCATAATCTTTCATTCTAAAGCTGCCTCCCAGTCAACAGATGATCTGAAGACAACAATGAATATATGATTCTCAAGGACTAGTGGACTTTAGTCTCCAAATTATTTAACCTTCATATTTTGTAAGTACTGTTAAATGTAAGGTGAGGCTGCAATAAAGACAAACAGTAGTCAAACTGAAGCCTTCAATGAAAGTCAGATATCTGCATTTTATGATTCAGAAACATCCCCCAATCCATTTTTGAATGTGTTCAATTACTTAAAATGCATACTATACCAGTACTTAATTTCCCACCTCAGAAACTGCTCCTTATAGAGTAGCTACATGACAGGCATATCCCAAACATATTCTAATCTACTAACAAACACTCCAGGACTCAAAATTAATAATTTGCAATAAACAAATATGCCTAAGAACTGGTATGGCAAGGGGAAAAGGTAGAAGAGGTCTGAGATTACAGTTTGAAGTGTGTAATGATTTATTACCTGCCAGAAAAATGTTACAAAATCCAAATGCATTGCAGGACTTAATTAAATTGACAGCAAAATACCTAAATTGTACAGTCTTCACCAAAAACAGCGTGAGATTTTATACTAGGACTGACATGTTAACCTATAACTTATGCAGTCTTAAACTAATTTCTGATGAACTCTGGTAAATAGTAAATTTAACCCCTACGATGGTGGAGACACCTGGGCTATACATGAACTTGTGGGGCTGTGACTCAGAACCATGACGAAGAAAACCCTGACTAAATATTCACATACTGTGAATACTAAAAAGACAAATCTCCTTCTTCAGTCAACTTGGGTACACTGCCTCTTTGAGAGACTGTTTTGGCTAGACAGTACAATTATTTCGTTAGGATTATCTAACTGTGATTTATAGTTCTGACTAATCTCTGTTGAAACTTCCAGAACAAGGAAATGTGCAGAAGGAAACAGTGTATTTTGTTTGGACAGTCTTGGCTTAGGCTGACTTGAAGATTATTTCTCTGAAATGACAAGAATCAAGCTGTATAACTGGAATAATTCCAGTTTCAAAGAAAGAGTGTTTACCAGCAGCCACCAGTTGCTAGAGATGAAAATAATAGCCTCTTTACCACCATGTCAAGAGATATGCTTCTGCTGATAAGCAGCTGGGACTTCATAATATCTGCAACCTGAACACCTGCTAGAATTAGTATAAGTAAGTATTTTTAAACATTTAGTCATCATTTAACTTTTAGGATTTTTTCAGAGTTATTTGGTAAAGAAGTGAAATGCTGTGCCCAGCCTTGTAGCTGGTCTGCAGCACTCGTATGGCAGCTTTAACTGGGCACCTAAGAAATCAACAAATCACAAAAATTTCTGAAGTATGAGAAAAAATTGAACTACAGATAATATGAAGAATAAGTCTGGATGTCCTGGAAAATTTTAGCTTTCATCAAATACCACACAAATGCACACACATTGCAAGTCTCAACACTAATATGATATTGCCAAATATCCTTGCACTCTCTGACTTATCAGGCAGCAATGCCAAATGTCCTACCACAGTTATTAAAGTGCATTCTCACGACTTCCCTTTCATCTGTTTTTTCCTACTGGAAACCAAACAACTCACATCAAAACCTCCTGGCTCTCCTCTGGCTTGGAAAAATTCAGCACCATGCCTCACATCCCATCCTTCCTCTTCCATGACAGACTAGAAGTTCAGGCCCAGAAAGCAATATAAAAGGAAAAAAAACATCCACTTAAATAAAATGTGAGATGAAAGGACAAAGTTTTGCACCCAGCCACTGTGTTATCCCCTCTGTCTACACACATATCATAGAATGGTTAGGGTTGGAAGCGACCTTAAATATCATTCAGTTTCAACCTCCCTGGTATAGGCAGGGACACCTTCCACGAGACCACGTTGTTCTAAGTCCCGTCCAGCCTGGCCTTGAATATTTCTAGAGACAGGACAGCCACAGCTTCTCTGGGAAATCTGTGCCTCAGTACCCTTACAGTAAAGAACTTCCTCCTAATATCTAATCTAAATCTCACCCCTTTCATCTTAAAGCCATTCTCCCTTGTCCTATCACTACATGCTTTTGTAAAAAAATCTCTCTCCAACTTTCTTGTGGGCCTTCTTTAGGCACTGGAAGGCTGTCAAAGTTATTGACAGTTCCAACATGCAATTATGAATTGCCTTCCTTTTTCTCCTGGTAAAACTTAGCAGAGATTAATTATTTCCCATTTCAGTTTCTGAAAATGTTCATAAAGAGTTACATAAAATCAGATTCCCACTTTAACTGAAAATATTCATCTGAATATAATTAAATTTGTATCAAATGACAGCATCTCTCTTTTCCCTTTTTTTTCAGTTTTGGAAGGTGAAAAAAATATTTTGGATCAGAGAATGCTTCCTTTCATAGTTTTCCTCAAACATTCTACAGTACCCACGATAGTTTTACCTTAATCAGTGCATAAAATTGCACCTTGAGGGGAACAAAGTCTTTCCTCTCGTTGCAAATCCAGAAAAAATCCATAAGAGTAAATGGTTATTATCATACTCTCTATTGAGTGATTGCTGATTACACACTGTTCCAGCCAAAATCAGGGCACACCCATGTTTTGAGTACAGATGCTTTGTCCCTGAGTTCACAGCTAATACATAAATATAGAATGAAGATTCTCAGCTGTTACAAATCAACAGAGCACCAACACCACGGAAGTATCAGCAGATGGCTGAGAGCCACCCGGTGGGTAAGACTGTGTGCATCTAGTAAACACTGAGAATAGCCGTATCTCAGAACATCTCCAGTTAACCCTGTCACCTTCCAGCCACTAGTGGCTCAAGGACTTTGAAAGCCAGTGGTTACATCATTTGGTTTTGATATCACTTAATGGACTTCTCTTTCATGTGCTAATCTTTTGGCACCCAGGCAAACTTTAACAATGCTCTGTAATTAATTGCTTCCTGTACCTTTGCTTTGTGATAAAAGATCTCTGAGGATGGTGATGATGGTCTCACAAAAATCAAAGAATATCAAATTTTGTGATTAAAGATCTAAGTACAACCTTTATAAGAGCATAAATAATTTGTTAGTGCAGGAAAGCAGTGTGAAATGAATGGAACCTGAAAGAAGGTTTTTACATCCCATTCAGTCATCATGAAGTGGTGAAATTTTAGTAGTACTATTTCAGTTTTATACAGCTACGTGTACTATGATGTGGGAATTGCATAAAAAATGCTAATGTGTGGGAAAGTATTACATGAATTTAAAGATACTTTACTTTCAATGCAACAATGAAGAAACACCATGCTTTATTTTCAGAGAGAAAAAAAAAGTAATTTGATTATTCTTTTCTGCCTAAATGTTACTCCATGCAGTATCAGTCAGTATTTAAACACAATCTTAAGGACTTTTTAATTGAAAAAAAATAATTCTGAATTATTTAAAATGTGACAGTGACTTTTAGCTGACATTTATACTAATAGCAAATCATTGCACTCCTCCTTTAAGGCTGGCTTGATGATTTTGATTACTAAAGACTTTCTAAGCAAGGCTTGACATGAGTGATATAACAACACACATTTTAAAAACTGCCTAACATGTCTAGATCAATGAATGAATTTTACTTTTTTAAATCTGTATTAAGGATGTAATGCTGCATATAACTTCAAAACATAGTAAAGCATGTAAAAAGGAAAGATTCATTTTCAATCTCTGCTTCCAAAGACAGATAAATCAATGCGTAAAAGAAGGCAGAGGTGACGAGAAAAATGAAATGTCAATACAAACTCTGCTCTGAATTTCAATATGCATCCTAAATGACTCCTCTATTTTGAAGGGATTGCTTCAAGGACGGGTGCTTCTTCTTAAATGCAAACAAGATTCTCTGTTTTAACATGTTACTTCACAGCAGCTAATCTGAGATAACTAACTGGACATGCTTATCCCATGTTATAATTCTGATAGTGCACCAGTAGTACTGCTGTAACTGCCAGATATTTATAGCAAGATGGTACCAAAGCAGGCACAGAACCATGGAATGATTGAGGTTGGAAGGGATCTCTGGAGGTCAGCTGGTTCAACCCCCTGCTCAAACAGGGCCGCCTAGAGCTGATTGCCCAGGACCGCGTCCAGATGCCTTGTGAGTATCTCCAAGAAGGGAAACTTCACAACCGCCCTGAGCAATCTCTACCAAGTCTTGGTCAATCTGATGGTCAGATAGTCCCTTCTGTGTTTCAGTTTGTGCCTGCTGCCTCTTGTCCTGTCATTGGCCACCAGTGGAAAAAGCCGGGCTCCATTGTCTTTGCACCCTCCCTTCAAGTATTTATAGACATTGATAAAATCCCCCCAACTTTTCTCATCTCCAGGCCGAATAGCCCCAACTCTCTCAGCCTTTTCTTGTATGTGAGGTGCTGTAGTCCCTTAATCATCTTAGTGGCCCTTTCTTGGACTCTCCCCATGATGTTCATATTTCCGCTGTACTGGGGAGCCCAGAAATGGACACAGCACTCCAAGAGTTGCCTCACCAGTGCTGAACAGACAGGAAGGATTACTTTCCTTGACCTGCTGGCATAATTTTGCTTAATGCAGCCCAGGATACCATTGTCCTTCTTTACTACACAGACGCAATGCTGGCTCATGTTCAACCTGGTGCTCACCAGGACCTCCAGGTCCTCTTCTGCCAAGATCTTTTCACCTGGGTGTCCCCCAGCACATTTTGGTGCCTGAGGTTGTTCCTACCCAGGTGCAGGCTTTGTACTCCTTGCTGAACTAATTTTACCTATATGCTTCTATGTGTCTTTTAATGGATCACAGTTTTTGCAGTCCCCAAAAGTCTGAGCACAAGATATAGGCAGAAGCATTGAACCTGCTAGCGCAAAGATGACACCAGAGGCTCCAGAGCTATAAACAAAAATCACAAATGGTCAATTGCTGGTTAATAAAGGACCTTGAGAGAGTTGGTAAACATGTTCTTAAGGATAACTTTAAAGAAAGTTCAAGCAACCACACTGTAAATCTGCAACATCATGCTTCTAATGGTAAAGGATGGGGGACACAGACCACTTGCTGAAACTTTGCCCTTTTGCAATTCTGCTTCTCCAAAGAGAAGGTTATTGCCATTGAATTTGGGACCCAGATTAGAAAAAAAGTAAGCAGAACAACAGAGAAAGGGCGCGTATGAGAAAGTTTATTGGTGTTCACTGTGCCACAATTTAGAATACAATAAGTTAAGACAATCTAGAATTTGTTACTTTCATTGTAATGTGTTGCTCTAGAACACTTTGGCCTCTGCATAAGGCCTGTGTCATGGAGACACTGACCTAAACCAGAACTGCACATAGGAAGCATGTTTCCTGCATGCAACAATTCAAACCTGTTTTCCCACTTGGTGTTAACTACCAGCAGGAGAACACAAGAAATCAGATTATGTATGGAGAAGCAATGAGATGATGGTGACCACTTATGAAGAAGCAAAAGAGCAAATAAAAGAGGAAGAAATCACAGACAGGTCAAGCCTGGACTGATATAAAACTTTGTCTGTACAACAACTTGCAAACCGTGTCTGAACAACAATTTGCAGAGGTCACACTGTGCTGAGGTTCGGCTTCCTCACACTGCTCAGAAGGATCTAGGGACCTTGGATCTTGGAGTGCAGGCAGACAAGATCCAAACATTAGAAAAATCACAAATTGCAGATGGCAACATCTCCTTTGCACCTGAACAGAATCCTCTTGCTTGAAGAACCTAGTCTATTCAAATTAGCTTGGAGCAATTTATACTAATAGTAATTCTTTGATTAGAATAACACTGAATTCTTGACTATGCATAAAAGGTAGTCTTCTTTATGTCTCATAAATTAGACAAGATATTTGGTTTGGTACCCTGCCCACAAGGATCAGCTCATACTGACATTAGAGTTGAAACCCTAAGCTATCACTCAACAATGAAGTAAATCGATCTTGCTTTTCTCACTGGTTTCAAGCAGAAATTTTATTGTGAGGACCTGAGACATTTCATCATGAAAATCTCAAAATTCTCTCTTAGGAAATTTTAAGAAGGTAAATACTCTGGTGAGAACAAAACAGTAAAACTAATGCAAACATTTCCAACAAAGTCTACTTAACAGTTTAAAAAGTAATACATTTTCCTCACCTGCCAGCAATTATAATTACAAAAAAGCAGAGAAATACAAGATTATTTACATCATGAAGACAGAAAAAACAAGATAAAAACCTATGAAATTTTTGAGAGGGATTTGGATAGGCCAATTCAAATTTTTTCTTGCATATTTTACCAGAGCTTTAATTGTCTTCCCTCATGGAAAATGAAATATGATACATATGACATCTTCTTAATTACTTCTAGGGCTTAGATTAGTTATTCCATTACGTAAAGTGTTATATTGTTAAGTTGTGTTTCATATAGATTTACAGATTATTAGTTAATTATATCTAATATGAAACATGGTGATTAAATTCTCATTAATGACAGTTAATTTGATGTTATTAAAAAAGTGATAATTTTATTCTACTTAATTTTAATGCAGGGATGGAGTGCACTATAGCTTAATTATAGCTATGCAAATAATTAAAATAAACTAAGGAGTCAGAACTTTCAATAATAGCATTTTTCCCCCTTTTAAAGGCACATTTATTTATTTTGGTCTTAGTCTGAAATTCAATAACTTGCATTGTATTTCCTTAATTAATGAATAATTCAAGAAATTACAGAGCAAGTAGTACAGAAAGTAAAGAAAGTATTGGAGATAAAGTGTTATGGTATAATGTGCTGCTTTGAGCTTTTCCATGTAGTGAGAACACAACTTCTCTCTGATACATCAATTCTATAACCTGTTATTTGGAGAGAAGTATTTCAAACAACTCTTGCTTGTTTCAATCCACTTCTTGGATGAACAAATATATAATAAATATAGAAAACATAATATTTTAATATCAGAAATATAGAAAATACAATAAATACAGAAAACAATGCAATGTAGATAGTACGTAAGACTTTCTATGTTGTCGTAGTCATTGATTATTCCAGGAAACTTGCTGACATGCCATAAAACGTTGTAATTATTTGTTTAGGATCTGATTCTGTACTTTTCTAAGGAGCAATGCATTGCTCCTCCAGTTTTCTTCATAATTTCTGCATTAAAACTTTTTCATAATCTGATGTATAAATCAACTTAACCTAAATGAAACAACCCAAGCAAACTCTTTTCCTGTATTTACTACCTGATTTTTCTGCTATTCATAAGGCAATGACATTAAAGATTTGCATAGCAATTTAGGTCTGTACAGTCACCTAATGAGTCTGGCTGTGTGCATGCCTGGTCCAAACAGTAATTCTCAAAATCCCAATTTGCAATTCACTTATTCACTCATCTGCAAAAATGGAGATTGAAGTATTACCCCATATGATCAAATAAGGAAGAAATTAACATCTCTACTTTGGCTAATTATACCTTTGTTCACATGTAACATTAAACATTAAATCTTAACTACAGGAATTCATCCATGAGGAATCTGTACAAAAAGAGTTTTGACATGAAAAGTAACATTTCGTATTTATACTGAATCATAGAATGGTTTCAGTTGGAAAGGACCTTAAGATTATTTAGTTCCAACCCTGCTGCCACTGACAGGGACACACTGCGTTAGGCCAGGTTGTTCAAGGCCTTGTCCAGCCCAGCCTTGGACACTGTCAGGGATGGAGCATTCTCAATTTCCTTGGGCAGCCTGTTCCAGTGCCTTACCACATATATATGATTAATGAGATTTGTCAAGGTGACCTCTGTACTATGAAGAGTTTCATAATGAAAGAAGCACATGTATAATGTAATTTCAGTATGTCCCATAAATTCAGTAAAATATGCGTGCTTGATAAACCTATGCATATAAACACTAAGCAGGACTCAGCAGTATAATTAATTATTGTTTAGTAATCATTGATGAATGTTCAATAATAACATTAAAACAAACTCTTTTTACCATGATGCATAATTAGGCAGCCATGGGTGGTTCTTTCCTTTTATCAAATGCATCTTAGAGACTTTTCTTGTTTACAGCTTCAGGTCACCCATCCAAAGAGGTTTAATGTTTTCAGAAATACTCTTGATCTATGAGGATTCAGCTTTGTGACAATGTTTCAGCTTGTATTAGGAAAAAATAGATTTTACACATTTATGTAAAATCTAAAAGAATTCAAACATATGACAGCTCCAGCTCAAAATCGCTCATTAATTAACATTCATCTGCAGTAAAAAAAAAATAACTTTGTAAGCAATGTTTTAATCCATGACTCTGGCAAAGAACTTCAGTTCTACTATTAACTACAAAGAGTGGAAATTTCTAACATAAACCAAAAAAAGAAAAAAAAAGGCTTAAAAAACCCACCAACTAATCACAACATTTTTTTTTAATTGTTAAATAGCCACAATGAATCCTCATGAAAAAGAGAATAGACTGTAATTCAAACATTCTTACTCAATTTTTCAACAGTAACAGGGAAAATGTATTTGCCAAGATAATACACTGTAAACATCAATGTTTCACAACGAAATCTTTTGTAAAATTATGCTTGTAACTTCTGAAATGAGAGAAAGCACCCAGCTTTAGTGATTGCTTGGAACTAAGGATTGTAGTGCTGCCCTTTTCAGAAAAGAATTTATTGCAAGCTTCTTAACAGTTACAAACTTTTCAGAGCTTAACATTGTATAAAATGTTAATTTAAAATTATTAAAATATTATTAAAAATTATTTGATAACTGATTTTTTCATGGTTCTTAATTACCACGGAGTATTTTCAGAAAATACAATTCAACAGCAAAGACTAAGTAAGCCTACTGTAATGAAGTTCTTATGCCAAACCAAAATGGTCAGTTTGGGGGCTGACAGAGAGGGTATTTGTCTCCCTGAATTGGTGAAAGAACTTCTTTTCACATTTTCAGAGTTCAGAACCTGTGGGCTGCAGCTTTTCTTTCATAATGCAAACTAACAGGTTGAAGCCATGAAGTGTGCTAAAGACTGGTGAACAATAGTATTGCAAACTTGTCAACAAATCAGGTATGAAGAGGTGTTCCATTTGAAAGAATTTGGTCATCATGACTGCTGAAACGAGAATAAATTTTATACTGTTGCAACTGTATTACGTTGAAATGTTTTATAAAGTAGAACCAAATCAAATTTCTTGAAACTTAATTGTCAAAGCAGTTGTGGCTTAGTTAATTTTGCAACTCTACCAAAAGCCCTCATCTACTGTGAAAGCAAGAATATTTTCAAACACAAAAAAAACCCCACTGGTCCAGCAGACACATCTATGTTATGTATATAAGAGGTCTTAATGACTTAACAACTTCCAAGCTGCTTTGGGATCAAGAAGGCTATGGTTCTGAATATTAAATGAAGATAGAACATTTCAGATTATGTCATATAATAGAAATTAATCCTAGGTTAACCAGTGAAGCTATGTTGCTGTTACTAGTATTCTCAAAAGCATGTGTTGTATTTTGGTAAATCCATTTTACTGATCAGATTTATGGGCATATTTTGCAGCTAGTACTTAGATGAAAAAAAAACCCAAGCATATTAATAATATGGCAAGCAAAGAAGAAAAAGAAATTGAAGGTCCTTCTATTTTCTTGAATTTTACCTATTTCTTTCCCAATGTAATTTGAATCAAAGATAGCTTGGCTAGATACTCATGAACTTCAAATGAGCATAAAACCTATTAACATCAACTGGGTTATGCTATAGAAAGATCCTTCTTTCTTACTATGGCTATGCCATAAAGAAAAAGAAGACATAAATGGCACCTTGCCTTACACATTTGCATACAGAAGCCAGTGAGACAGCACTGTGCAGTACTGTGAAGACAGGAATTGTAAGCAGTGCAAGGACACAATAGGAAGGGAACGTTTCGTGATTCATGGGGCTTGACAGGGTTGAGCTACATGATCTGTACTTTAAATACTACAGAATCCTGTAGATAATTTCTTGGGAAAACTAAGTTACATCTTTCTTTCCTGGACTGAATTCAGTGTACTGTGTGACTACCAGTGGACAAAGAAGGAAAAAAAATAATGTCATCAATAAGCATCTGGCTTCTCATCCCCTTTCTCTGCACAGTAACGAAGTCAGTAACAGATTTTTGTATACAAATCATGGAGGTACAGTTTAGAACTATGTTTACAGAGTACACTCAGGCCCAAAAATAAAACCATATGTAATAATCTTCCGAAATTCTTTGTTCGTCTTCCCATGATGTTTATGTTTACAGCTATTACTTTTGAATTAAAATATTATAAAATATTTATAATAATTAAGACTAAAGTAATGTTTTTATCATGCCATGGTAATCCTCTGTGCAATGTTTATGTTAATTCAGTAAGTTAAAAGAGGAAGTAATTAACTTACAATATGAAAACTAGATCTGTCACAGTGTAATATTTTCTAAAGTTAGTTACATACAAAATGCAATACTGAAGGTCATCTAAGAGATGAGCTTATGAGTGTTTAAGTGGCTTTGAAAATTTTAGCTTACATGCCATAATATTTTTGTTCTTAAACTAACAGAAGAATCATACACCTCTACAATGAATGTAGGCACATTTACATAATTTCTCTACACATTTACATGTACTTCCTTCTTGAGTCATTTCACTGCAACTATTCCTTTCATTAGATAGATTCTGGAGGAATAAGGGCAAGACTGTCAAAGACATTTAGGCACTTAATGATGCAATTCAGACATTGCTAGGTTTTTGAAAGTATGAAAGTCAGATTCCTATATGTGGATGCCTGCAGGAAATAGTTTCATCATAGACTACGGTATTTTTACCATTTTCATGTGAGGCTTCAGGTATCTAAATCCTTCTGATTCAGTGAACCTCTGGTAATTTTTAAGCGGCTAAGATTCTGATTTTGTTATAGTAGTTGTTCTCATAGCATTCCAGACAGCAGCAGTGTACTAGAAGAAATGCACAGTGTCAGTTAGAGACTCTGACACATAGTACTTACCTCTCTTTTCTTGTTTTTGTTTGAAGTAAGGTGGAATCTAACATCTTGTAGTGGCAACATAAACTTGAACCCTGACAAGGTATTAGCTGGCTGAGAGCTTCTAAACCAAATATAAACCTTGTACAATAAAGTTGAATTAGTTAATAAAATGAAAAGAAACACTGCTATAACAGAAAAGAAATAGTCCCTAACTCCTTGCTAGTAGAAAAGATTTCTCTGAGATGTAAACAGATACTTAGCATTGAAATTAATGATCTTGATGCTGTATTGTTGTAACTAAAAGAACAAATTAAACACAAAATGTAGTGAAAATCTCAGGTAGGAAGGTTATGGTGTGAATGGAGAGCACTAGAGTCTATTGACATTCATGAACTCATAAAACTTCACAACTGATCACTCAGCTTTGGCCAAGTGAAATTTGTTAGCAAGCGTGTATTTTCTATTTCTTTGAGTCTTGAAACTAAAAATAAAGCTGAAGTACTTTACAGCTTCTCACTGTACTGAGTTTATACTGATATTCTCCAAATGCTTTCTTGACCAACAACCAGAAAGCATAAGAAGTGAGGGTAGGATAGAAATGGGAAGAGTGAAAGGAGGAAATTGTTAAGCATTACATTTTGCTAAAGACTAGCTCATTTGGTTTTGCTTCTGTATGTGTTTGTTTGATCATCTGTTCAAGACACATCTCTAAACAAATCCAGATATCTCTAATAAAGCCAGTTACACTTTAAAGAAATGAAAAGACAATCAGGTCCTAACAAATCCTGTAACAATTTCCTATTGTTGCTTTTGTAAGTGGAAATTGAAAGAGCTAAAGATTATTCAGACTTTTAATGCCATATTTATGAGGAGAGGAACTGTTCTTGTAGAGACGTATGCCTTTATCATCTGCAAAACATGGATAAGCAAACATGCAAACGAGAGCTTTTATAGGACTGACTACTGATCATAGATCAATTTACTCAAAGGTTTTTACAGACCAATAACAAAGACTTCTTAACTCTATTTAAACAAGTTTGATTAATAAAAATAAATACTGAAGATGCAGAGGAAGGTGCTGAAATCTTTTCATTAAGAAACCCAAATAAAAGGAATTTTGCAGAAGTATTTTTTTCCTGATTCAGGAGTAAATGATGAAACACTTAGGGGAAAAAAAAAAAAAAGAAGAAGCAAGAAATATGATACAAAAGATTATAGAAAAGAATACTCTAAATTGGTACATTATTAAATATACAAACCATATCTTGACCATTACAATGACATGCGTATGTTTTAGTTTTCATACCTGTCACAGGATAGCCAACTAACTTTATAACATTGTTAAATAACTTCAAAATAATTAGATGTTACAAAATTAGTCAGCCACTGACCTTATGAAATTATACTTTAGTTTTGACATTCCTCTGAGCATCTAATTCAGTAAGAGTTATTGAGCACTATTTGCAGTATAAACATATTCTTTCTAAAAGGTACACTTTATAGAAGTCTTAATACCAGTAGCCATCAGTAGGACTGGAGTACTTTAATTACCCTTTATAATTCTGAAAATCTTAGCTTTCTTTTTCAATGTTTATTTTATTTTTAAAGCCACATCTGGAATTGGTATATGTTATGTAATTTTTTATATGGTTTGTCATGTATTTTTTATTTTTAGCTTCTTAAAAAAAAAGTGGATACATTTCTATACCTATCTAGATTTCATGCACTGGTGATGTTTCAAATGCAAACTAATTAAAAAGGGTCATAACAGAAGATGAGGAATCACAAAGATTAAATTGGAGGAACTATACTTGATTTCCGGAGTAGATTTGTTTCAGTTTTGTGTGGGATTTTTTTTTTTGTCCCCAGGTTGTCTATGGTTTGATACCCCTGTATGTATGCCATTAGACGACAACATTTTATAAGATATATTTATTTTTTTTATAGTAATTAATCACAGCAAGTCTCTTGATAATTAAGAAAGTCAGTGATATTTTATCTATATTCAGTGAATCTATTACCACTTCTTCCGCTTCCTTTTTATTTTTTTTACTTTAACAATTGGTAAAAGCCAGGTAAAAGCATATCTCAGCTGTGCCTTGGCTGTATGAATACATGAGAAAATATGGATGTAACTCTAACTGCTGTTCTAAACTGTAAACTACATTATCGTTTCTACAGTGTAAGACTGGGATTATGCTCTGCTCATTAAAATACATGTATTATGCATCTCATTGTTTCCTTAAATTTATCAACCTGCTTGCCATTGCAATGTAGACACTATCTTACATGATTGGCCATAATGAAAAAGGTTTTTATTCCTTATCCATTACTTTTATGGATTTAGCATCTAGATGACATTACTGAGAAACAAAATGTATTGCATCATACAGTGCTAGAACCTGTAGCACAATTCTGGACATGATTCGTAACAGTTCTGGTCGTTTAGCACATTCTGGGACTAGTTCTGTGTGAAAAAAAACAGGTCTTTTCTTAGGCACTGACATTTTTTTAGTTCAGAATTATTTGTGCCTTATGGAAATTCTGAGCAGAAGTAGTAAATCTTTTTCATGCTAAATACCTTTGAGGAGCTGCACTGAACACAGATAACTTCTCATTCAGTGAATGGGATTTCATATGTGTTTGTTCATGTGTCAGTAGTTCTGTTTTCACCTACATTATTTCATCCTGAATAAGTAAAACTTTAGCTATATGGACAAAAAGTAATCATGTCATCTGTCAGGAAGCTTCTTTCTAATTTATGCAGCTGTCAGAAATAAATTACATTCTTCCAGAATTTGTTCATTTTTTTCAGGTGAATGCTGGTCTGTATTACTGATAGGACTTTGGCAATTCCTTAATAGGATGAAATTTTATTCTTTGCAATAGGCAGACCTTTTCAAGGCCTTAAAATGGAAAGGATATACACAGACGTCCAAAAAGCTATTGTTCTCTGAGATACTAAAAAATGATACATCAGCAAGGCTACATACACTGACAGTCCTTGGCTCTGACAGCAGAACTTAATCCATCTAATTCATTGATCAGTTTAGATGTAAAAACCCTTCAGAGCTAAAATTAGCCTTTCAGTCACTCTGAGTTATGAAGTACAATTTATTACATAACTTCTCTAAGAGGGAAATAAAAACCCCCCGACAACTATCAGCCATGTAAAAGGTAGTAGCCAGGCTGTTAAATTTGCTTCCAAAAGCTATACTGGACTCCTAAATTTATAGTAGTTTCTATTTCTACAGATGTAATCATAACAAATCTGCCAAATCTGCTAGGTTAATTGCTTTCTATACCTTCTAAATGGTATGGATAATAGGTAACTGCAGTGTTACTCTTGTTTTCCAGTTAGGAGGTTAAATGGCCACTCATGGAGTTGTAGAAGAAAAAAATCCCTGAGTTATCTGAAGTTTTAAATTGTATGACAGAAATGGTTTACGGTACTTCCTCTGATACTCAAGAATTCTCAAGAGAAACACTAAAACCACACGTTCCAATACATATCTTGACACTTAAAATAGAAAAGTGTTTGTAGTTTAAGAGAACTTTAATCCCAGCAGTTTCCTGTACAGATGAGTCAAATAAATTGCTCTGTCATGCCTCTTTAGCAAAAATAAAACATTTTCAAAACATGCCATTTATCTTGGACATTTATCTGTAACTCAGTTCCGAGCTCATTCCAACAGAACAAGATTGTTTCAAGTATCATAAGCAATCCTTATGACATATACGAAAATGCAATATTAAATCTTTTGCATACACTCACTAAATGTATTAGAGTAATACAAACATAAGCAGATAACTTTTTTTTTTTTTTTTTAACTACATGTGACTTTCAGCATTTTGGTTTAATTCACGGAATTATTTCAGCCCACACTACCACCTTAGTTGCGAACCTTCCTCATTCTCTCATAGCAACACCTAAATCTCTGCAAGTCCACTAGCAAAACCTGACTCTGAATTGCACTGTCCTTTTTTTATGCCTTTCTGTGCTGACATAGCAAAAGATGGGTCATGTTATTCTTTTCTCTTACAGGTATTGTTGAAAAGATACTTTAATACTTTAACTATGAATTTACCATGTCAAGATATGACTCTAGAACCAGTAATAACTCAGTTCTTTAAAATAAAGCTCATCTTTCTCACACATCTAGAAAAAAAATAACAATTTCTAAAGCACTGTGGTATTTCAGTGAGGTTGGTATTATAGAAATGCAGAACTATAGATATGCTAACCTCCATTTGATGTGAAACATTATTGTGATTTCTTTTATACTAGCAGACTATTTAACTTGAAGAAAATGTGTCAGGATTATAGAATAGTATTGAAAAATCATCTCTCCCCATATGTTCTCTTAATTACTTCATTAATCTTTTCAAGATATATGAAAAAAAAAAAAGGAAATGTGTATGTTGTATATTTAAGAAATTTGCTGACAATAAATACTGTAAACACAAAATAAAAAACTGGTAGCATGGAACTTTTTAACAACGAAGAGCATCCAATCAGTAAAATATCTGAAAAAAAACCCAGGAGATAGAGGATAAAAGTATGAATGCATACAAACACAACTTTGCTTTGCATCTTGAAGGAAACAATCAATCAGGACTGTCTACAGACTCAAGCTCTGTTAACATTATTACATCAAATGATGAGGAATTATGATACTAATCGAAATAACATGTAGGAAAACTGTGTGTACATATACATATTTTCCAAGTGGTTGGATTTAAATCAGCCTGGTTAAATATTGCTCAGTACAATCCTACTTTACATTCCTACAAGTTAATCATATCAAAACAACTGACAATAAGGAATGGATAGCACTTACAGTGTCCGAACATAAGCAAGGCAATCATCTCTTTCATTCAGATCATCAGCCTACAGCCCTTTTTTATTCCTTTGGAAGCCATTTTATATAAGTTCCCTTAAGATAACTGGAGGAAGGAGAAATACTGTTCATTTGATAGAATAACAGAAGTTGGAGACAATTTTGCATACAAACTGAGTTTAAGCTTGATTATTTTTTTTAATGAAATTTACAGCAATTTTAATTATTTTAAAAAGAACAAACCTGCTAGAAAAACAAGATTTCTCTGACTTACAATCCCCTGCATTTAGAGAGTGGGGAAGTGGGAAGGGTATGCCTAAGTAATCATTTTATGAAATGTGTCTTGTACTTAATTGAACATAGAGCCCTGAATCATAAGCTGTTCAGTTTTGTCCCTGTTTTTATCAGGGAACATCTAAAATAATCACCTGGATTCATTTTACATTTAAAATTAGAAAGAAAAGATTTTTTATTTTTTCTTGGTAACTCTGACACACAATTTCAGTTAAAGGAAGATAAGCAACATCTTTGATACACTAGCACTCTTCATGTAACAGGTAAAGACCTTTAGCACTTCCCAGATTGTTAAAGGATTTCCTCTGCTCCAGGAAAGATACAGGTATATGACAGAAAGTAAAAGATAGAGGTAGTTTTCAAAGGCTTCCCTAAAAGAGCTAGACGACTTTGTACTTCTAGTTATATAACAGATTTACTTAACAGCCTTCATCATGTGAGATTGGATGAAATTCTGCTTTCTTTGAGAAATTTTCCTTCACAGAATGGTTTCTGTAGAAGCTAGGAAGAAACTGTGGGATGCATCCCTTTGAAAAAAAGACTACAAGGTGAAAAGGAAAGTCATTCCAATAGAAATGGTAGCCAGGAATAAGGAAGGACCTTTATCTTCTGAAGGAGAGTTCTGCTCAGAGCACAGCCAGAGGAGTACTTCAATGGCTCTGTGGAGTCAGGTCCCACAGTGCCTGGTGTGTGCTCCAAGATTGCCTGCACTCATACCAGCCTCCAATGGTAGACTGCCACTGGCATAACTTGACTTAAATTACAAGCTCTGCATATGTCAATATTTGGGTAATCTACTATATACTAGTAACATACATGCTCAGGTCAGCAAAAAACACGGAGGCTATGTTTCAGGTGCATAAAGCAAGGCAAATGCAGATTTACAGGTGAAACTTTGCCACCACAGGTGAATCTTTGAATCATTTATCTTTTTTAATGGACTATGGCTTTATCTTTTCTTCCTTTATAACAACCTTTTCTTTCTCTAGTCCTCAGCTTCCAATCATTGCCAAATATTTGCTCAAAATATATGCATTTCTATATGAAGTGTCAGGAAAAGAAAAACTTGCCTATGGAAGTTCATCAAAAAAAAGACAGTCTAAATCAGTTAGGAAAAAAAAATAAAAATCACATATAGCCATACTACTCCATAAAATATCATTTAGCTGTTGACGGTCTTTGGTGATCCTCTGAAGTCAGAGGAAATCACTGCATCTATGTTCTTCTATGCAATAAATAGATTATTACAGCCCTCTGAAAGAGGATTCTGGATTCTGCAGTAAAAGGTGGAGGTTAAAAAATAAAATCTCGATCTTACCATACTTTTTACACATAAGCAATGAATACCATATGCTCCAAATAGATTTCCTATGCTAATATAAGAAATACGTACTAGACTAATAAATGAAGCTTTAGAATTAAAGTACTTTATGCTTCAGAATGCAACGATTCAAGTCTTCTATCACTTTTGCTCTTAGCTTTGGAATAACAGCAAAGGAAGGAGAAGGGTAAAAGAAAACAAGGTCAAAGGCAGGGAGAAAATTAGATCCCATTTTGGTTTCAGAACCTGTAGGGGGCTGCATTCTCTCCAAAACACAAGACTAATCACAACAACTACTGAGTAACTGCCACCTGCCATTATTATTGTTAGCATATTACAGATGCAAGGAATATTTTAAGGCAGAGGAAGAACCTTACTAACCCTCTCATGATTACCAAAATTAGGAGACTGGATAATAAATTTTGCAAGATACTGAATTATTACACTGACATGGTCCATCAGAAATCCTTCTTGATATGGAGAAGAAAGCCATTTAAGGTCTGAAGAAAAAGTCATAGGAAAAATGGAAACTGTATTTCTATTTTAGAATAATCTCTCAGTACTGCTAAGAATATTTTTTAAGTGACAATAAAGAACGAAAATTTTAAAATTCTGTGTTGTACAACGTAAAATACTGATACTAGTTCATGAGTTTATAGCACATCGTGAAGTGATACCATTTTACTCTTTTTTTTTTTTTTTTTGGTATTTTAAAATTTAGCATTAGGAAAGATGTACCAAAAATGAAAGATATAGTTCATAAAGTGTTTTATACATGTTCTTAAGTAACTGGGGGGAAAAAAAAAAGAAAAAAAAAACCACAATTAAAAAAAAGGAGAAAGGCAGCACAAAGATAAGGAATCCAATGCTTTAGCTTGGTATAACCATCATTCTGTCATAAATATCTAGACACAGGAGAAGATCAACTCTAGTAAATAACAAAGAAGTTACAGTATTTTATCTACGTGTTAGAGCATTAGCTTAAAGAACTCTTGACTAAGGAGCAACATAATGAGTTTTAGGCAGAGCTACACCTCACTTTATGGAAAATAAAGTCAAGGCAATTGTGAAGACAAGCAAATGCATCCTTTTATGATGGCAGATGTCCACACCAACCTACACATCAGGATTAAAACAGTCAATGTCCTTGGAGAAGCTCAGCTGACAGCTGTCAAGAAGAGCATAGACAGTGGTAAGTCCTACGTTACATGCACAGAAATCTAAGAGGAAAAAAAAAGTGATGTACTGAAAAAAGCTGGTGTTTCTTTATTCATTTTGATGTTTCAGCTACCATTTTAGAACCTTCTTTCATAGGTCATTACATGAGATACATATATATATATATAAAAGCACACACGTATATAATATATACAAATAAAATATATATGCATTTAAATAAAATGCACATTATATAATATATACATATATATTTTACATATTTTTTTCTCTGTATTGCTTTACTCCCCCATGCTAGCATCTAAATTCCAAGGCCTTTATGCAAAAAAAAAAAAAAAAAAAAAAAAAGGAAAATTGGTACTACTTTGAAGTAAGACAATGTAAGTCTTTATCACCAGACGGTGCAGATGAAAGAGAAACAATCCTCATGACATACATAGCTTCTTCTTGAGACAAAATGAAGCCATAATTTCCACTTTCTCTTTTTTATTAGAAAGAAAAGAATATATACATTAATATGCACATAAAATGCCTTTGAGAGTCAAAAAAAGTGACATCAAACAATCAGGGTTTTTTTGTCATATGAAAAGTCCTTTTGAAGAAAGAAGCTACTTCATTAATGATAGATATTAGTTGTCTCAAAGACCTAATTTCACTGCTACCACCAGAAGGAAATCACTAAAATATCATTTTTGGGCCTTTGTCTTCGAGTCTTTACTTAAAGGCTCAGTCCTTGTGATTTTGCTGTAAAGTCTAAACTTCCCAACTTCCAACAATTAATTTCATTTTTTGTTTTGATTTTTACATTAAAATATTATGGAAGACATATTATGACATGAATTTCACCTATGACAGCATTAAAGTTCTGAGTTTCCCCTTTCCATCTCAAGTACTAACTGGAATTAATAACATATATAAGAAATCTTATGCTAGTAAGAATCTGAAAGTCAATCTTACCTACAGAAATATTTAAGCAGGTGGGTGTTTTTTGCCTTAAGGTATCTGGTATAAAACAATATTCCAATCATAAGTAATAAAAGTTCTTATAAAACATCTTCTGCCCAGCCATCTCACGAAACATGTTTCTGAAGTGTTGCTGTTATTGCAGGAGATTGCCATAGATCATCATCACTAGCATTTCTGGAAAGGCTTCTGTTGAGTGTACATGCATCAAAATGAGTTAATAGCAAAATGACAAGTGACAATTTTAAGTTTATTCTTCACTGAAGAGAGATACATTTTGTTTTCATGTTTTACTGGCTGGTAACAACAGATAACTTAGGAGGGAAGAAAATGATACATAAATAACTTGGAGAAATAAAGAATAGAGAATTCATCCTAAACATGCTCTTAAGTTATTTCTTTCTTCCTAACATTACTAATGAATAAACCACGATGTTAGACATATAATCTAACTTTGTTCAAAACAGCAAAGAAGGTTACAATGAAACATTCTATCACTATGAACTAGCATTGCGTAAGAGATAATTAGTGTTTGATTAGGCATACTCCTTAGAATATAGTTTACATTAGTTATTCTTTTGCCAGTGTATGTGAGTTCAAAACTGCCTGCATATAAATCACTTTGGGTGAAATATCAACAGCAGTGATGGGTCCCTAGAGCTCTGATTCTTGTATCAGTAATCAAATCAGTTGCTCTGTATAGGCTTAGCTGACTTCAGAGAACAGTTACCTACATCAAGAGACTACTGTATATTCCCATTCTCTTCATAATGTAGCCCTCTATGTACACTATTTTTATCCTCAATATCAACCTGAAATAGAATTTAATTCCCTGCAGATAATTTCTCTTAGCATAGCCGCACATAAATAGAAACAGGGCTTTTTTCTTTTTATATGCGTAGAGCCCAGCACACTGAACTTGCTACACTTGATTATAACACCACTACAATAAAAATAGGGAAGTATTTTTCCAGTTCCTATTCCATGAAAGAACAGCAAAATCAAAGCAAAATTTTACAATCCGTTAACAATTTAGGGATTTAATTTGTTCCTAAAAAAACTTTCATATCTTTTTGAATGTCACACTATTTTTTCTTACTTTACTTCCTCTAAGCCAGAATATATTTACAGTAATATTTAATAACTGAAGGAAAGTACTAGTAATATTTTCCTCTGGTTTCATTCTAGGGTGCTTATCAGCAACTGTAGATGCTTGGATACAAGCTTAAGTATGGTTCCATTGTGTAATATTGTAGTTCATAATACACAAAACAAAGTATCTTAAATCCAAGTGACTTTTCTGGTTGCATTTTTGATGCTCAACATGATAAAACTGAAAATGCAATGATAAAATATTAGTATTTTATATGTAAACCTCTTGGAAATCCCTCACCCTCATGGATGAATCTGCCTCCTTGTTTTCCTCAGCTGTATCACGAGAAGAACCGTGGCATTTTATTTACAAAAAAAAAAAAAAAAGGAAATACAACACAAATATAGGAATTCAAAGAAACTGAAGTTATCCAAATCATAAGTAGAGAATAATATTCAAGACCATCAGAAAAAAGCAAGACTGTCACAGAGAAGCCTGCACAAATAACAGTGGCCTTTCTCTTCATGCTGGGGTACTTTGTCATACAGCAGAACACTGCACTGTGCTATTGCAGGTCTGGAATTTTCATCTTTCATTTTCCAGATTAAGGCAATTTTTTTGTCCTAGTGGTAATGTACAAGTGTTAGAGTTCTGCTCTCAATTAATTTCAGCAGCTATCAAGCCCCGCCCTATGTCTCTGGAATTGTGGTTTTATTTTCCCATCTACAAAATGAGTAAGAATTTAATTTCAGGAAAGAATGCTAGGCAGAGAAATAAAAAAATGTTGTCATTAGAAAAGAGATAAAAACCAAAAGGTCTTCTGGCAAGGAATAAGGGAAAGACAGAATAAAGAAAAATAGAAATACAGTACCTAGAAACATATCAGGTCACTCAGAAAAATGGTATCTGTGGAAGAGAGCCTTCTGAATTTTCACATTTATTATGTGCATTATTCAAGTGAATATAGACCCCCGTTATACTGTGGTAGAAGAGGATAAGGAAAAAGTACTCCCTACTCCAAAAGACTTTGCAGAATATATAGAACTAAATATTTCAGTTAACAAAGAAGCCCAAACATCACATGAAATTTTTCATTATCTATTTAGCGGACCAATAATAGTTCTGCAAAAAATCTTTCAAATACAAACAAAAAAGAGTTTGTACAAAACACAGAATCTCCCAACACTGAATGAATATAATAGAGGTTTTTTTTGTTCATTAGCTTATTTTTTGTTTAGGACATCTGTGTCTAGTATAAAAAGCTGTATTGAAGGGACTCTAACATAACAGAAATCTTATAGGTATTAGTGAAATCCCAGGCTTGTGTGTTACATGTATACTTATACAAGGTACAAATCTGTTACCAGCCCACACATATACATCACACACAAGCTTGTCACCAGGATGGTGATTAATAGAGTGCTTCTTATTAGCACTGGACTGTTAAGTTTTTCTGACTCATGTTGGCAGGTGTGCCTCTATTGCTGGAAGCAACTGTGATAAAGACAGGGAGATCTAGGAGGAATCGTTGAAACAGGTTTGGGAATGAAATCAGAGATTCACGATCTGTTACTATGATTTCAGTGATGAAGGAAATAAATCCAAGGATGTGAATTTGAACTTTTCACCATTCATAGCCTTTACCAGCATGAGAATGCAACTGGCTCAGAATTTGGTGTTTTCACACACCGGCATTGTGAAGCTTTATTGCTGCTTTTCATGACAGAGAGACTGTGAGACTCCAAGTGGCTCTGCCCCAGAGGCAGCCTCAAAAGCCCTACTGTCTCAGCTATGAATCACTCAGACTGCTTCTGGCACTCAGAAAGGCTCAGCAGTGCTGATGATACCATGACTCTTTTCCATCCAGATGAGATCAGTCCTTCACACTGATGAACAGTGGAAAGAATGAAATGCAGTTTCACTAGTATCCTTCTTACTTTTCAACTGTATAAACTATGCACCTAGGCAGGAAAAGCCAGAAACAGGCCTGGATGAGCAAATGAAAAGCAGAAAAACAGACACTTTAAACGCAAAGAATTAAATCACAATTTGCAACATATGATCTACCTAGAAAACATGACATATAAGCTATTCATACTATTCTAATCTTATAAATACAAAGGAAAGGGACTTCTGATGCACACAGAGAGAGAATATCTCTCTGAATAATTCAAACTGGATTTTCAAATGCCAAATTGACACACAGTTGCCCCCACTGGGCACAAGAAGCACTCATTTTTCTAGGAGGAACACCAATCACATGGGCAACAGCTGGAATGTACATGGGATGTTAATCCTACAATAGTAACAGATACTACCAGTCTGGTGGTTTTTCCTGTGAGAGGCAGCAGACTGTTGGTGCCGTAGACAAAGATGGTCACACTTCTCTTGCATGCTCAAGCTGTGCTTCACAAGCCATATTGCCTTTTCACAATGAAAAATAAACCAACATTATATAGTGTAATCTACAACCAAAGACATTACTTATTACATTCTCCTTCTGAATTTTAAATTTTACATGGGAACACGCAGTTCAGTGACATAAGCCTATATTTGCTTAGATATCTGAGGAAGTGCCACTACATCTTTAGAAATGCTAACCCAATTAGTAAACTCCAAAAAGTCAAAGGACTAAAAGAAAATCTGTGGAAGCCTAGTATGTATAAACAATGCACAGTTCAAGCTAATACAAATAATACAAGAAAAAAGTCCATCAAGCTAATGTGCTATAGAAAGACTTCCAGCTAAAATACATATCTGGTACATCATTATAGTTTTGTAATGAAAAAACTTATCTGTTGTTCAGAATCACTTTAGGATTTAACATGCAAAATATATTCAACAGTTTTTACACCCATACAAAAATTTTAGATGCATATTTTAAATGTATGTCAATTATAACCTAGGAAAAAGTTTGAATAGAAACTTCAGTTCTTTTATTCCTTTCTTATTCAGTTCTATTTTTTGCTTCTCTTTCAGATTTTTTTAGTTCTGTAATTCTTCTCTTTGCTTTCAAATCATACAGGAAGGATGGAAGAGCAAACTTTTACATTTTATTTTTTTTTTTTTTGTCCTTGCCCAAAGACAAAGAAATAATCAGAGCACTGAATGGACAGACTTCCATTTACAAGCATCAAATAAGAGCCACTAACAGTTGCTTTCAAGCATTAAAGACACCTCTGGGATTAGCACTTTATAAAATTCTTTTGGCCTAATAGACAAATGGCTGTTTATATGCTATATATATATATATAAGTTCCTATTCCTCAGAGACCTAAATCCTCTTACTCAGAGAAAAGGTACATGCTTTGTGATTTCATATCCATTGGCACACTTACCAAGCAAAGAGTAATAAGTAAAAATGGGAGAGAAGGAAGGCTGTATTTCAGGCTTGCAGCTGTTACCAAAGTTGGGGCTACATTTCAGTCAGAGTTACTCATAATTTTTTCCCCAAAATACTTATTTGTTTTACACAAATTGACTGCATGTCCTATATTTGGCACTGAAACTTGTTTCTACTGTTTTTGCAATAATATAGCAAAGCAGAAATTGAAGAATCACAAACTTCAATCATTAGGATTTTAGCTGAATCTCAGACCCTGAGTTTCTGAAGTCAAATGACCTGAAAAGAAAAGGAAGAAAAAGATGGCAGACCCCTAATCTGGCTGAGGTGGAGAGAGAGAAGGGGATGGCAAGGAAAAGGGTGAGCCTATAGTCCAAGTCTAACAATGCACTTAGTCATTTGTATTTAGAAATACGGGGGAATGTAGGGATGAAGATGAAAACAGGAAAGAAAAGTTGAATTAACCCCGCCAAAAAAATATCCAGTAGAATAAAAAGAGAAAAACAGATTTATTTTAAGCATGATATTACTAATAAAAAAAAGAGGTCTGTAAGGTAACCACAGAACTTTGAAAAAATACTGAGTCCATCAATGTAGTATTTATGATGCATCTTAAATATAAGTATACTTTTTAAAAAATTAACAGACTGAACCAGGAAAGAAAAAATGTTCTTTGACAATCAGAAATTGATACAGTCTCTGAATTTCTGAAATACAGTTTTCGATTCAGAAATACAGAAACTCTTCTATGCATCTTGGGCAGAGTGGACAAAGCAATGCTGTATTTACCTTTTTAAAAATTAACATATATATATTAAAAAAAAGTATTAGGGATTAAATTATACTGGAATAAATGTGCAAACGTAGTTTTGTAATACTGTAGTGTACCATCTGCAACTTTGAGAACAACCTAAAACTGTCAGTGTGCTTATGTGCTGTGTTTATCAATAATTCATGAATCCTGAAACAAAAAAGGTCCATTAATATGGCAGCAAATACATAAAACTAGATACAGCACAGTTTTGAAGTAATTCCTGTTTGAACTGTAAAACATTCTGAGGATGAAAAAATTCTTTGTGGTAGGTTGACCTTAGCTGCTAGATCCCACACAGCCATCTTTATTAAAAAAGTGAATCTACCACAATCATTCTTCCAAAGGTTAAACAATCATACTATAAAAATGTCTGCCTGATAGCTAATCTGGTTTTCCAGCTTCAACCTTCAGCCACATTGGAACATTCAGTATTCATGATTTTTACTCCTCTATCATGGATATTTGTACTAATAAATGTCAGGGTGTAGTAGAAAGAATGATGCTTTAAAGCATTCATTTTCATAAATTCATTTGGTATTCACTGCAATAACAGTAGTCAGAAGAAATCTGTTTTGTAGTAATGTGGATGTCATATCTATTTTCAAAAAAACTTTGCTCCAATCTAGCATTATTATACTGGTAAAATTAGGTGCCACTTCAATAAAGATTTATGATGTAGATGTGTACTGGAAGCAAATCATTGCCTGATTACTATTTAAAAATGATACCATCAAGGCTGTGTAGGTCATCTCAATATTTACCACCAGGAAGATTTAACTGTTTAAATTCTGGAATAATTTCCTATAAGAAATAAACAACCTGCAACACTCAAATATCCACCCGACAGTTCCACTTCTGCCTAACAAATATATAAGTCTGCAACATATACACACAGAATTACCAGCCTGTCAGCTTTGGAATACTGAAATGTAATATAACATCTGCCCTTTCCTCTGACGCTGCAAGGAACTGGAAAGATCCCTTTTCTCACATTAACTTTAATGAAGAAAGCACTGGTTTACTACACAAGCACTTTAAAAAACAAAACAAAACAAAGGAACCCAACAATACAGGCAGAGAGCAAAAACATGCCATTTATTTCAGAAAAAAGTTAATGAAAATGAAGGAATAAAGACCATTAAAACTTCTGGTTTTAAATACCATAGAAAAGTGATGACAGATCTCTGAGATGCATTTTTGAAGACTTTTCAGTCTTAAAATGTCTCCCAGTGCTTCAACATATTTTTGCAAACTTTATCACTTAAAAAAAAAAAAAAAAAAAAAGATGAAATGCTAGTGGAATAGGAATAGAAGGTTTTGGTTGGGTTTTTGAATATGTAATTGCCAGGTTTTCAGAATGATTTAAATGTCAATGTCATGCTTGTTTTAACTAAATCTTTCACCATCACACAATCAGTGAAGTAGATATCAGGTTGTAAAATAAATGAGAAAAAATCCCTGCCCTCTACCAGCTGTTTCAGTGATTCGCTGATTAAAGGTTTTTCAAAAAAGAGCAAAACAGAATTTCATGCCAGATTGCTCAAGTTAACAAGTTTCTCTGAAGAGTGAGAGTATAACCTGGGTGACAGCATTTAGGATGAATTATCTTTTCATCACAGTAATCATTAGGACATATAATATACAGGTCTTCTGCATGATTAAGACTGACAAGAAGTGGCAATAAAAGTTCCACAAAAAAGCACTGATCAGTTCTGCATATCCATGCAACAAATGTAATGCAGAACAAACCATAATGTACTTCAGTGGCCTGATGTGCTGATTTTGACTGTGATAGCATTGATTTTCTTCACAGTAGCTAGTATGAAGCTGTGTTTTGGATTTGTGCTGAAAACAACATCGGAAAACACAGGGATGTTTTTGTTATTGCTGAGCAGTGCTTACACAGAGTCAAGGCCTTTTCTGCTTTTCACTCCACCAGCGAGTGGGCTTGGGATGCACAAGGAGCTGGGAGGGAACATAGCCTGGGCACCTGACCCCAACTGACTCAAGGGATAGCCCATACCATATGATATCGTGCTCAGCATATAAAGCTGGGGGAAGAAGAATGAAGGGGGAACATTTGGAGTGGTGGCATTTTGTTTCCTAAGTCACCATTATGCATGATGGAGCTCTGCTGTCCGGAAGAAGGCTGAACCTGCCTGCTAAATGGTGAATGAATTCCTTGTTTTGCTTTGCTTGCATGCATGGCTCCTGTTTTACCTGTTAAACTGTCTGTATCTCCAGCCACAAGTTTTTTCACCTTTACTTTTATGATTCTCTCCTCCATTGCACTGGAGGAGGCAAGCAAGTAGCTGTGTGAGGCTTAGTTGCCATCTGGGTCTTGACCACAACATCTGCATGATTACCAAGATTAGACACTAAGGGACAGGAAGGAATAGAGCAACAACAAATAAAATCTCACATTTGAAACATTATAGAAGCATATTTTTACAACGGTAAGGTTGTGGATCTGCTTTCATGTGAGGTTTCCAAAGATAAGGACACCTCCACTGAGCAGGAAAGCTACTAAACAGGCTAGAAGCACAGCCTTCAGAAAAGCTTCAACTACAGTCCTCTGTGGATGTTTTTGATTGACTGGACATCCACATCCTTGAGGGTGTTTTTGTTTTTACTTTGTTAAATTATGGGTATTCATGGAAGTATAAGGGGCTAACTGAAGATTTTTCTAAGCAAGCAACTTGACCGTGTCTCAAGAGGATTTCCTTGGTTCTTCCATTACTTAGGAATATCATATACCATTACAGAATTTAGATTTAATGCAGCCTGTGTGCCTGAAGATGTTAAGAAGCAATGAATTTCATAAATGCCTAAAACATGAGTTGAATAATTCTAATATTACATTTCCACTATTTTAATATGTTAACTACTGTGCACACTGCCATTCAGAAGTTTCATAAACAATTCATTAGCTGTTGAAAACATGAAATATAGAATTGAATGGTCAGACAATTATGGTTGTCTTAGAAATAGCAATGATTCAGAGTTCCTGTTAATGGCAAAAGCATCAGACTTCCCACACCTGGCACTCAATTCCCTGCCAAAGCATGACAAACAATAAAATAAGATGTTCTGAATACTAACATACCCCATGTCACAGATCACAGCAGTGTTGCCAATCCAGCAGGAACACCTGTTTCAAGATGCTTATTGCTTACTATATGCTTATTGCAAGAGCTTGGGATTTTGAGTCATATTTGACTGCCTTTCTTTAGAGGTGAATCAGATTAAAAATTAGGGGCCTTAGGGCTGGGGGTTGTTTGTGGGTTTTATTTTCTTTATAAGAACAGAGCAGCATATCAAGAAAGTTTCTCCTTCATAGTACACATGATCTAAAGCTGCTAAGATGTGCAAATTTAAAGGATTTGGACAGGAGAGATGAAAAAAAAACCCCTACCTAATTTCTGTAGAAGAAATAATAATAGTAAATTACAAATACTACTGAGTTAATGCAAAATTGAAACAAGACCACAATAATTGCACTAATGGGCAAGTTATTAAATAATAAAAAATATAAACAAAAAAAGGATATTCCTATTTTGAGTCTATTAGGACTATGCATGTTGCTAAAAAGGTCAATACAGAATACAAGTTATATTACCTTTAATGAAGGTAAATGTTATTGGCTCCAATGTACTTTTATGAGAAAGGGATCTGTTAGATATTTAAAAACATTTCAGATTTCCAGTGGGTCTCTAAATAGCATAATTTCTGTTGAAGCTACTGGATCATGACAGACAAAAAACAAAGAAGCTGGAATATATCATATCAACTGTTAATTTCTATCACTGCCTCTTGTCATTTCTGTAAAGGAATCTAACATATTCAGATTTCATTCTCCCCATTTTTTTAAGGTAATTTGAATGTTAAAGTAAAATGGAGGTATTGGATAAAAAGACATTTGTCTAATTTTCTTTAGGACTTAAATACTCCAAGGAAAGGGACAGACATGAGGCAACTTATGATGGGAGAACTAATCACAGATAGCATGACAAATTATTTTTTGAATACACGATCATTAACAACAAACCTAAGTGGGTTTTATTTTTATTTCTCCCTGTATTCTGTTTCTTATCTGATAAAAAAAACAATTTTCATGACACATTCAATTTTTACAAGCCAGAGTACTTTTCAAGGTTTTCGTTACATGTGACACAAACCTCACTTAAATTTACAAACACACTGTTGAAATATGAAAGCCACCCTCTTAAAAAATCACTAATCAGTAGTGTTGCTTTCAGTTTGTTTGAACAAGAGAAGAAATTTCAGCATGCACAAATGAAACATGACCAGAACTTGATGCTTTTGTCAGATAGACTGCATGATTTGGCTTCATGATAGACAGAACTTACAGTAATCTTGAAAAGAACAAAGGAAAAGATAAGCGAGCACATTTTCTCTTTGCATTCTGCTCTTCCTTCAATGGAAGGTAACATATAATAAACAACTGTTTCTTTCTAGTGAAACACTAAACCACAGAAATGCTGTCTGAGTGTGATGAAGAAATTCTTACAATAAAGGTACCTGTTGCAAGGTGAGATGTCTGGAAATAATTTTTTACTAATTTTTCCCCTATATTTTAGCACTGCTGAAAGTGCTCTATCTCTGAGTGTGTGTTTTTTTGTAAAATGCTTTCTCAGCATCTCAAAGATGGAGGGGAAAAAAAAAAAACACTCAAAAAAAAAAATCTACATGCTAGGAGTGCACTGGAGAATGCTGTGGTTCCTTTTAGGATTTCCTCTTTAACTTTGGGGAAGAAATATGGAAAAAGAGACATATATGGCCTAAACCACTGGGCGGGCTGGCACTACTTAAAGAGTCAGGGAAGCTGTGGGATTCTGACTCCTAGGCACAGCTGAGCAAGAAGAGAAATTTGGGGCATGGTAATAATTCCTAGGTTGCCTTAAGAAAATTTACTTTGAAGAGTGAGAAAAATGAATGCCAGAAACAGAGGTGGATATAGTCTAGGTTTATCAGACTGTGCTGGATTATGTTATTTTAAAATCTCGATAATTGGTGTAATCAAATATGACCTACCAAACAGATACAGAGAGAGCTTAATTATGTTAAAATGTGAATGGACTTCGGGAATCTGAACTGAATATAAATTCAGAAGGAAAATACGTTATTGTGAGCAATCTGATAATATCTCGATAACTAATCTTCCTACTTGCTCACACCTGATTTTTCCCATAGTGTTCAGCATGAGTTATACTGAGTAATACTCATGGATTATCAAGTTACCAATGATGCTGAAAAGCTGCTGTGAGCCTTTTGAAAATGTTGCATAATTGTTTTTAATTTACTTCAAAAATCTATACTGCGATCATATTTAGAGAAGTAGTTTATCATTTAATAGGTTTTCACATATTTCAGAGGAAAGAAAGCTTCTCTATGATTTGTCCTATTTTTCTAGAAAAATACTTCATTGTAAACCATCATTGCAGAAACAAACTCCAAGCAGTTACTGATTGGATTCAGGTTATGAATTAACTAATGCATTAACTAATGAATTATCTTTGTTTTCCACTCATATGTTTCTGAAAGGAAAGCTTTAGAGAAGATGCTGTTTTTGTTTTTTTTTTATTATTATTTTGTATGCCTGAATAAAAACCAAACAGTAATGTTCAGTAGCCCATTGCCATGGATGGAGGGGGTAGGGAATCACAGGGGAACTCTCTTCTCCTACTGCTTATATTGAGGTAATCAATTCTGTGGAATGATCCAAGAAATATAAGTAAATAAAAAGGTTTACCAGTTCTCTCACACAAAGGATTTGGAAGTCAACTGTCAGGAAGCAGAGTAAAGACTCTCTTCCTCAACCTTTAATCTCAAAAACAAAGAGAAGGGAATGTCTGCATGAATATGCAGGACTTTGTCTCTTATATTTTCTTTTGGGGTGTTCAATTATTTTATTTATTATTTCTGAGAGCACACAGACACCCACTCTGTAGCACCAAATCTGAAAGCAAGCACTATTTAGGCAGAAAAAAAGCAATGATGTATCTCCAGTAGAATCACAGAATCATAGAATTAACCAGGTTGGAAAAGACCTTTAAGATCAAGTCCAACCATTACTATGGGTCCTACGTGACAGAAGTTAATAATGCTTTGACCTAGATAAACTACCAATTGTGAATCCTAAATTTCTTTCCAATTTTCTGATCCGAAAAAAAAGTCACTGTCTCAAAGAACCCACATTCTAATCAGTGATTGTTATAGTGCTATTTTGGTACTCCTTGCTCTCTCAGCAGCATAGATATCTTGAGAATTATCATCTTCACAGCAGCAGTTCTATGCACACACAATGGTATCAATGTACACAGAAGAAAAGTACGGACACAAACCCAGCACTACATACTACACTACTATAAATTCTATTCTGCTCTGTTCCATTCCATTCCATTCCATTCCATTCCATTCCATTCCATTCCATTCCATTCCATTCCATTCCATTCCATTCCTTCTATTCTGTTATACTGGGATACTAGGCGAGACAATGGATGCCAGAAAAAAAGGCTGAAGATGCAGATTTTCAACTGACTGGAGTTCTACAGAAAGTAGAAATAAGAGCCAAGCATTATGTCACTGTTTAGCAAAAGCAATTTTTTGGCCCATTGGCTCTGCATATTTTATTTTAGAGTTCACAACTAAAGAACATAATTTTTTCCTCCTTCTTAGGCTGTTTTTTATTGTAATTTTGTCTTGTTTTTTATGTCTAAGCAAAATGGGCTCATAATTATTAGTAACGGAAGAAATAATTATATGTTCACAATTACTTCAGTGAATAAACTGTAATCATTGAGCCCTCTATGACAACACATTAGACATTAAGTTCTTTGAGTGTAAGTTATACTGTGTACTCTTAAACACATGATTATACTTCTTTCTGTACAAGGAAATGTTGATTTGGTTTACAGTCTATGTCTTTTATTATTGTCTATATCTTATGTTTAGAACTGAAAGAAAACTTGGTTTCCTGACTGGGCAGCCAATAACAACAGTGAATTTATACCAACTGAAGATGTATTCTACTGTTTTTAAAAAGTTGCTTTATAATGTGACATAGAAAGGAATTAAGATGATCTTGTTGCAAAATTTATTTAAATGCTCTGAAAATATACCAGAATCCTCTTTGAGAACAGAGCAATGAAAATGAACAGGAAAACCAAAGTAGAAATAGAGGTGGTTATTTATACATCTTTTCTGCTGAACCGTAACATAGCAAAAGACAGATAGCACTTAAGGAATTTAACTTTTCAGTAAAAAGTTTTGTTTTTAACAGCCAGATTCAAGATTCCAAATTCAAGGGAACATATGCTGGTCACGCTTCTTTTGATGCAGTCCAGGATACGGTTGGCTTTCTGGGCTGTGAGTGCACACTGCTGGCTCATGTTCAGTTTCTCGTCAACCAACACCACTAAGTACTTTTCTGCAGGGCTGCTCTGAATCACTTCTCCATCCAGCCTGTAGCTGTGCCTAGGATTGCCACGACCCAGGACCTTGCACTCTGCTTTGTTAAATTTCATGAAGTCGGCATTGGCCAACCTCTCATCCCTCTGGATGGCATCCCTTCCCTCCAGCATTTCAAATGAACCACACAGCTTAGTGTTGTCCTGAATTCATCTGAATGCATTCATCTGATAAAGACAACCTATATTACCAGCTAGGAAATGGCACTTCATGAGTAAGTTTCTGTAAAACTTGTGCTCTGATAAATTTCTTTACTAAGGAGAAAATACTACACATGTGAAAACTGTATTGTATAAGACCTTAGTTTAATAAGTGGAAAAACCTTAGTTAAATGTCTAAATGATGGTAAACTTTTTGCTGCATCAAGAATAAAACTTTTAGACTAAAACTTCAATGATGTAACGGTTAATTTCATAAACTGTGTTTTCTTTGATGCTTACCATGAAGAAGCCATGTTCATGCTTAAATTCATACTTAACCCATCAGTTTGACCTTAAAAACTCTTTCTCCTTCTCTGAACTTTTCTCATTCTTCAGAGAGAAGAAAAAATGCAGGAAATTGACATCTAGAAAGACTGCCCGGCCATATAGAAATCATAGTCTGTTTCAGTAACAGCTTTATTCACACAGCAGGCTGGAAAAGAGGCAGCATGTTTCCTAGGCTGGGCGCAGGTTGTCTCTGATGGTTATTTTTTCTGTGTGTATGCATTGGGTGTACCTGCCAAGGTTTTCGTAGCAGGGGACTTTATAAAAGGGTGGATTCTGTGAGAAGATGCCAGAAGATTTCCCCATGTCCAACACACCCAGCTCCAGTGGGCTCCAAGACAGACCCACCCACTGGCCAAAGGCTGAGCCCAGCAGTGATGGTAATAGCACTTCTGGGATAACATATTTAAGATAGGGAACAACTGCTGTGCAACAGCAGCTGGGAACTGGGTAAGAATATGTGAAAGAAACAGCTCTGCAGACACCAAGGTCAGTGAGGAAGGAGGGGAGGAGTTGTTTCAGTCACTGGAACAGAGATTCCCCTTCAGCCTGTGGTGTAGACTGTGGTGAGGCAGGCTGTCCCCCCTGTAGCCCATGGAGGTCTACAAAGGAGCAGATATCCTCTTCCCTTTTGAAGGATGCACGTTGGGACGGTTCAAGGACTGTCTCCCAAGGAAGGGACCCTAAGCTGTAGCAGGGGAAGAATGTGAGGAGTGTTCTCCCTGAGGAGGAAGAAGTAGCAGTGACAACATGTGATAAATTGACCACAATCTCCGTTCCTTATGCCCCCATGCGGTTTGGGAAGGAGGTTGAGAAGCCATGAGTGAAGTTGAGCCTGGGATGAAGGGAAGAAAATGGGTTTTAGATTTATTCTTACTTCTTATTGTCCCATTCTCTTATTAATTAGCAATACATTATATTAATTTTCCCAAGTTGAGTCCCTTGATGGTAATTACTGAGTGATCTCCCTGTCATTATGAGCTTTTTGTTGCATTTTCTTTCCCTGTCCAGTTGAGGAGGGGGGATGATAGCGCAGCTTGATGGGCACATGGCATCCAGCCAAGACTAATCCACCACAGCATCGTATTTTTAACCTTCTACATTCTCCTGTTCTGTATTCAATAATTTAATCTGTTGTCATGAGACACTTTCCACTTTAAACACACATTCTTTTGTCTCCAGTTTTCACCATACAAACTATAATCTCTGAGAAAATATTGAAAAGTCAGGTTCTATGTCTTGTATTCTGAATTTGAAACATGACTGTCATATTTTTAAATCGGATTGTTTGTGGACTTTTTTTGCTATGACAAAAAGGAGTTTCCCATAAAGCTCAAATGCATACATTAAATACAGTGCACATACACATCACACACACAAAAATATCCCTCAGGCTCCACAGCCAGAAAACAGGAAGAGAGCCAATTACTTTAGAGTATTAATACTAAATATCAGTCAGGAAGCAACGAAAAAAATGGATATAAAACTAGTCATGTTTACAACAAATTACCATTCCGCTACTTCAGCTCAGGCTGCACTGGGCCTTAGTTAATAAGTATTGCCACCAAGATGAATTCACTAAGCACTTAGAAAGACTATTAGTAAGACTGTGAATTTTCTTGGCAGTAGAAAAGACTTGGCTGATATTCCTCTGCTTGTCCAGAGCCAAATGGAAAGTATTGCTTTTGCCCCCATCTCTTTTTCTAGTATCATTCTTACAGACTGTTTGATTTCCTAGCTCAAATAAAATTCTTCAGATTTATTACGCTTTGTTGATTTACTAACTTTACTAACAGGCATAAGAAGTGTTATTTGTGTCCCTTACTATGCATGATGCAATTTCACACTACAAGCTATAGATTGCTTAAGATAGTAAGCACATTTGTTGTCTTTCTCATACTTCTTCTATGTTTACATCACTTATACAACAAAATTCACTTTGCTGTTTTTACAACCTGTTTCATTCCCCTATTTACAAAATTACATAGACAGCAATCAGCTTTCAGAGAAAATTTTATGTTCTCTTTTGGTTAAATATAAAATGGACCATTTGTATGGTATTTATGCATATTTCACCAGGAACTAATTGCAATTAGTGGCATTTTAGAGAACACATCAACAAGACAGTGATATATTAAATAAAATTCTGTGACGGCGATAGCCTTTTTTCACCCAAGTATCTTTCACTGACTGGCCCATCAGAGGCCTGTCATTACTTTTTCTTTCTTACTGTTAATATTGAGGAATTCTTTGAAAAAAAAAAAAAAGAGTCTACATAACTAATAGATAGTAGCAGTAGATCAAAAAAATGTAAAATTCATACAAAAGATAGTAACTTTGAAGTCAAAATTTGAATATGAAATGAGTCAAAGGTCACGGTTTTGCCCTCTGATTTTACAATGCGTTTATTTTATAAGCAGTTTGCACATACTGATTAAGATAGGAAAAGCACTATATTCAATGACTCGCTCTTTCTTTCCTAGTAGTATTTAGGCTGAAATGTTAGCAGACCCTTTTTAGCTTCCGATCTGCAGTTACTGAGAAATCCTCACAGCATTTTTGTGTAAAATAGCAAAAATAAAACATGTATAAGTGCCATCCTGACTCTTTGATGAACAGCAAAGGAGAGGAACAGAGGACAGCGAAGCCACAGTAGTATTTCTTCAGTTCATCAAATTAAATATAGCCAAACTCACAGCAGATGCTTTTTGTTTTTGAAAAAGTCAAAGGTCAAACTCTGAAACACAGAATTCAAAACCTCTGTGTTATGGATGAACGGCCCATGCATTCGGACTGCTGAAACACCACCTCAGTGGAAGTTTATTTCACTCACATCTCACTGAGTTATAACTTAGATCTGCTTTATTTGTTTGTTCAAAATATGTTGCATAAATACTTTTTTCTTTTTACAGGTGAGGTTGGACACCAGAAAGGCAAGCTGCTTTATCCTGATTACTGTCCTGTGGCTCAAATGGGACACTTCTTGGGGGAAAGGACACAGTTCTCTTCTTGAGAATAACTGAGCGTGCTTAGAAATAATTTCTCAATGCTAATGTACAGCACAGAATAAGAAAATCCACAAACATGGGATCACTAGAGCCAGCACAGGTGAGAAGTGTCCTGGGAAGGCAAATAGTCTCAGAGATCTCTAACATAAGGACAGTCATAAAATTCTCCTACAGATCTAGAGAAGACTACAAAGTTTATATAAATCAATGAGCCACTGAAAACTACTGGAGTGAGAAGGACCCTTCCTGAAAGGAAAGAGTGGATTGGCAAGTTTTATTTTCAAATATCTTGAAATAACAGATATCAAATATCTTCTGCTAGACTCAGAAGATCAAGGATTCATCTACTGACATAATTGCTTTTTAAAGTTGTATTTTAACAAAGATGTATTTCTTGTGATTAGTTCCTTTCATGGTATTATTGGCCTCCATAGGTAAGGGAACCCCTCAAAGACTGGGAATGATACCATCACAATTCAATATTAGTAGGATAAGAACTATCTTACAAGTATTCATCTGTTCTGAACTTGGCCTGCAAGTGGCATGAGGAAAGAGACAAACACAAAGGAATGATTTGTTTCATCCTAAGAGTAGGGAAATCTCCACCTCTGGATAGAATTTTCTCTCTTCAGACTTCAAACAGGAAGCTGGAATGACTTCCTTAAACCAAAATTAGGGGAGATCAGTATAACCACTCAGAAACACGTTTCCAGGGGCTGATCAAGCCTGCCACAAGGCATACAAATTTAGGTATAGATTCTAATAAATGTACACAATTTTAAATACATATTTCCAGAGATGATCCCTCTGTAATCTGAATACTTCCTTTATGGCTTTGTTTTCATTTCAGGCCTTCCAGGATGTCTGCAAAACAACCTTCCTGACCAAACTCTCAGCTCTCAAAAAAGGGAAAAAAAAAAATATTGTGTCTCTGCCTTGCTGATACATCTTTAGGATCCATTCATATCAGCCGTATCTGGGAGGAATGTGTGCATCAGTGCATTTGATACAAGATTCCTGGCTCTTTTTAAAGGCTGTTTTAGGATGCATTTTTGCTGGGCTCTACTCATTTTATACCTGCCAGTAAACAGTAGTGAGTTCTGAAGTATCAATAACCCAGACACATATGAGGATCAACTTTTGTGTGAAATTATAATATTTAAGTTAACCAACAATATTTTGAAATATTACTTTTCAAACAACCTGAGAGGGAAAAAAAGTATCTTTTGAGCATTATACTATGCAATTCACTGATACAGTCAAACCTATTAACAAGTAAATATTCATGGCTAACTTCCACGTTTTCTTTGTGTCAAGACAGTGAGAAAAAAATTTATGTACATTACTGTCACAGTAGGATAGTTTGCAAAGTGAGTCATGGATGAATGAAGAAGAAAATGTAAGAAAGATACCTGAAAACGCAGCATATAATGAGGGCTAAGACCCCAAGCACTATTATCTCATTATCTTTCCAATATCTGTACAATGTCCTTGCGCCTTTCCTAGTATAAAAATGATTAAAAAGTCCATTAAACTCCCAGGGTCACATACATAAGCAACCTAAATAGTGGCGCATATTACTCAAAAACTGAATAGCTTCATTATTTTCTTTCTTTGGCCACAAACACATTTGATCTCAGCATGTTGTACATTTGTTTTCCAGTATATAAAAAATTGGTACCACATGTACCATTACATCTGTCCTCTCAGTTATTTACCTTTGACAAACAACAGTTCAAGCCACACTTAAAGCTGTTCTTGACATCAAATAAGTGGCCTGTCAGAGATAAAATGAGGCCAACTGTGTTTCAGAGTTCAAGCAGGAGAGACTAACACAAGAAGATATTTATTCCCTAATGTTACCAGCACAGTTCCCTTTAGCAAATGCAAGTATTGCTATTTTTCTTCCTCCAGGCTTCTCATACACCTCATTTCCCCTTCTGCACAATCTGCCTGAGATGGCAAAATAATAGAAAGCGTAACACACGTTTCCTCTTAAAAATCATTTTGGCACAAGCAAACATAATTGCCAAATTCAGGCTGAAATGTTCATTGTATCTTAATAAAGGGGGTGAAAAATGTTGTATTTACTCATCAACACAACAAAGTAAGGAGCTCCACATACCAGGGATATCTTTAAGTATATAAATGCATACCACCTGATGGTGAAATCCCAGGAAATAATAGGTTCTTTTGTTAAATGTTGTATTTTCAGTAATGTCAGTAAAGACATCAGTAAACATTTTGACAGCCATTCCTAAATAAAGCCCTCAGAAGTATTACAAAATCTCCAAGGCTCTTTAAACATTAGAAATCTTCCAACAGGCCTCTATTATATTTTGGATCCACATTCCTAAAGGCTTTTTGGCATAGTGACTGCCAAATGCCAATATCCAACTGATGAATAAAAAATAGCTTAAGTAAATACTTGGTTTGGGTTGCAGGGTTTTTTTTTGGTGTTTTTTGTTGTTGTTGTTGTTTGTGGTATTTTTGTGGGCTTTTTTTTTTAACAACAAAGCAAATCTGTAGAAAAAGAAATACCTATTTGTTTGATGAATACATTCCGCAGGACTTCATTTAGCAGGTCATCTTGAACCTTGAATTACTATTAAGTAGTCATGTTAAACATATTAATTTTGTACATGTCAACATTAATATCAATTTCAGTGCATATCAACATCAAAACAGGTTGCAGAAAACAATCTGCAAAGGAAAAGAAGGAACACAAAACCTGACTATTTTAACTGCTGCCACACCTATCAGCACCTGCTAATTTTTTGTTTCCTTGTTGGTCTTTAACACGGAATATAGGGTGGTATTTTCAATGACTGAAATAAATAAAAAAATTCTTTCTCTCACAGATATCTATAAAAAAGAATAAAGGTAGAGAATTTGAGATTTTTTTTTCACTGGGAAATTGCTTCTCATATTTACCTTAAGATACCACAATTGACTTTGAAGGGCCTGACCAAGCATCCACTGAAGTGTATTACACTAATCTTCAACAGACTTGAGATTAGCCTCTGGAAAATTGGCAACTTTTACTCAGAAAATGAGCGCATTGCTATAATGATCCTCACACAACAGTTTGATTTTATGCTTTTTTTAATTCTCAAACTGTTTATTTGTAACTTCTCCTTTCTCAACTCAAAAGTTTTCAACCTACTCTATAACCATTCAGTCCTTCACAGAAGCATATGTTCAATATCAGAAAATATAATTTCCAGGCTGAATTTGGCAAACAGAACTCTCTTCTCATGGTTAGCATGGATTCGCCACAAAAATTTTAAAAGCCATAAATAACAAGACAGATGATAACAATTTACTGGAACTTGTGAACTATCTCTGTTGGTGCCTTGTTTAGAGATAGAATATCCAACATACTCCTTTGTAGAAAAAAATACTTTAAGACTTCTAGTGCATCAATTTAGCAACAAAGATGAAGATAAAAATGACAGCTATTACAATTCAACAATAACTTTCAAATAGCTGTGATTACTTTAAAAGCTAGTTCACCTGCTTTTGTCTTAGAATAAAAAACTTAAAAGTCTGAAGAACTACATATTTCTCTTTTAATAAGTTACCTTAGAAGCTCTATGCTGCATAAGGTTTGCATTTTTAATTCCCTTCTTTTCCAAATAATATGTTTCATCTCATCTTTAAGCTTGTGAAACTGTCGCAATATTTCTTCAAAACATAAGTGTGATACTGTCATGTTGACTCTCACAAGTAAAAGACTGAACACACAGCATGTAGATGATTTGTATTTTGTTTCAGGAAATAAAGCACACAGGCATGGGTGTACTTAATAAGGAAATACAAAACTGGAAAGTCTTAATGATTAGGCTTGTACAGGAAATGTATTAAACATATTCCTGTGAAAATATGTCTATTCAATTACTAAATTATATTTCTTTTAGAATACTCTGTTAGATTATTGAAATATTCTATTATCTTCTGAAACATAACAGTACTGTTCATCTGACATTAGATAGCTCATTAAATACATACAATATGCTCCTAAACATAATTTATTTGGAATTTCATTTTCCTTTTTCTTTTTCCAATTATTTCTTTAGCAGTTCGTTCATTGGAAGATGGAAATTGCACAGCCTCCTTACTTATCAATGAAAAAAAAAGATCCCTAACATCCTAACTTTATGGGAACCTCTGCTGTGAGCACATTCACTCTGGGGAGTGTCAGTTATGTCTGGCAACTCTGAAAGTCCTCCTATGAGGTGCTAACTTCTTGTGATCACTCCACTGTGACTGACCTATAAAGCATGTATATGCATAGAGTATAAGTAATTAAAAAAAAAAAAAAAAGGAAGTTGTAAATAAATTGCATATAAGTTGTAAATAAACATTTTTAAACCTTATGAAAAAATGTGAAAATAAGCTTACAATCTGAGATTGGTCAAAAACTGGACAGTAGTCACCATCTAATTACCATGAATGACAGAGATGTTGGTATTATACTTCTTACATGTAATACTGTAGTCATCTCAGGTTTCCCTCGGCAATTCTTTTGTTAGCTGAACACAACCAGCAAGGTTTATTTCCCCATCTTCTTTTTTCCTTCTACTTTCATATAAATAATATCCTTGTTTTCATTACCCAGTTTCTCAACTTTCCTAAAATGTAATCAGAGGTGGTAAAATGGTATCATGGGCAAGAAAAAAATCTGATCTGACTAATTTGATGTACTTTGTGCTATACAGCTTACTTAACAATAATTATTAATTATAATCTACCCTTAAAAAATTGCATTGCTTTACTTGCTTGCAACAAGTAGCATCCTAATAAAGTTAAATACTTAATCATCAGTAAGGGTACTACCAAAGCAAAATGCATCACCAGTGCCCAGGTACTTGCTTCAGCAAACAAAACTTGCATTTACTTGTTGATTGTTTTTTTTTTTATTCCAATTACAAATATTGCTACCATAATCTATAGTAAGGTGAAGTATGACATCTATCAGAAGGAAAATATCAACGGGCACAGACTGTTCCCATTCTGGTGTGTCTACCTTACTATATTGACTTATTTATATTTAGGTGCCAGAATTTCAGGTCAAAGGGGAGAACTTGAGGCTTCTGCACTTCACCATGTTATTTATGAACTGACCACAGGGCTGGATACTGCTATTCCCTTTCTCAGAAAAGGAAGAGAAGGGAGGCTGGGAGGCAGTAATGCACCAAAAGTAATTCTGCTTTGTGGGGCAGCACTCTGCTGTATTTGTTGGATACAATGACAGAAAGAACATACAGGAGTGATCACATAGGAGTGATCATTCTATGATAATCATATATTAAGAACACTTTAACCGGCACATGATTCTACTTCAGACAGAAAATACCTGCACTTCAGGGATAAAGGTAAAACATTTCCCAATGGAATAGGGGAAAAGACTTACAGAATAAGATAGCAGCTATTTACATCTGTGAAGAATATTATTGCTCTGTTAAATGTAATTCTCAGCAACTGATCTGGGGCAAAACAAAGGTTCCTAAAACTTTACTATTGCTCATTAGAGCACAAATTACCAGATTAGATAAATTCTTTCATCTACCCAAATGTGTTAGAATATTAGAGAAAATTTCTTCGGCTTTAACAGAATTTTTATTGTAGTAATTTATCCTCAGTGCATGAAGTTTGAAAAGCTCAAATCTGCCTGCAAAAAGATTACCTGGAAAAACAGAATTCAGCAGACTCAATCTACTGGCACTGAATGATTATGTATTTGCTTTGACTGGGACCTTAAGACAGTGTCACACAGAAATTGCCCTTTCCCACATTCTCCAGTTCTTCCCTAAACAGGATAGGTTTGTTCTGTTACTCAAAATGAAACTATACTTGATGGCTGAGTTGCTAAGTGTACATTCTATAGCTGCACAATCTATATTCTACATTACATAACAATGGTTTGCTCTCTTTCAAGAAATGCAGCATTGATAGCAGAACTATATTTTATTGCATAATCCTCACCCATTTCTTGATGATGTGATATGTTTATTTCAGAATACACAGTGAAATTAAAATACATGAGCACTTCTTTACCGACTGCATAAGTACTTACTTAATCTTCTCTATTAATGTTTCCATGAAGGATCACAGTTACCTGGAGTTACACGTAATAGAGGTATTCACAAATACTTGCCTAGGTTAAGAAACAAGAACATTCAGCTATTACATAGTTATAAGAAAAGAAGGGGAATATTTTCTAGTGGACACCTAGTGAGCAGTCTGTCAAAGAATGGAGATGTAACTGAAGAAGCAAAAAATCAAGGTAATGAGAGGGAAAAATATGGCAAGAAGCAGAAATGGTGGCAAAGAAAAAAAACATCTTGATATTCAAATAGAACTGAAGAAACAGTATGAAACAAACAAGTGAGAGATGTCAAGGAATAAGTTAAAAGAGTGCATGCTGTGTATAAAAGCAGATGGATATTTCAGTAAGGTTTCCAAGAGAGCTTGACCATTTGATATACAGGTGTCCTGGGTTCAGCAGTAGGAATCATTTTTCTCCTTCTTAGTAGCTGGCGCAGTGCTGCGGTTTTGACTTTCAGCCTGGGAACAGCGCTGATAACACTGATGTTTTTAGTTGTTGCTCAGTAATGCTTACTCTGACCAAGGACTTTCTGAG
>WYDI02008096.1:0-36378 GCA_009867235.2 Psittacus erithacus | reverse complement strand
ATGAGGCTCAGAAAGTCCTTGGTCAGAGTAAACATTACTGAGCAGCAACTAAAAACATCGGTGTTATCAGTGCTGTTTCCAGGGTGAAAGTCAAAAACACAGCACTGCACCAGCTACTAAGGAGGAGAAAAATGACTGCTACTGCTGAACCCAGGACACATGCTTAGCAAGATACATGCTTCTTCTTATGCATATAATTCTTGTTAATGCTGAAGATCATTACGAGTGTGTGTGGAAAAGTGTCCTTGCTGCATCCTTTCAGGGTATTGTCTGTGAGGAGGAGGAGTTACTGTTCTGTACTGTATGACTTGGCTGTCCAGAAATGCTTGCAAATCAAATGCTTTCATTTGTTTTTTATACGGGGGGGACAGAGGAGGAGGAGGGCAGCTTCACACCTTAAATTCTCTCACCCAGCATTTCGCTTTAAAGAACAAAGTCTTTTTAGATTTGCAGGAGTTCAAAAAGGCATTCAGTCACATCCACTTTGAATAATTTGGTATGAGCCTGTCTTGTCAGTTAGATAGCTGTCTGCAAAGTCTATTTTTAAAAAATGAGTTTTGGTTTGACACTACCTCCTGTATCGAAAGTTAGGGGATAGGGGATGCCAGGATACCCTGAGTTTGTTTCCAGCCACTAACAGCTGGTCGCATGACATGCAGGGAGTCACTTAACTTCTCTCTTTCTTCTTCTTTTACTGGTAGAACAATTTCCCAGTGCATCTTGTCTTTCATGTTGCCCATCTGTTCAGTTCTGTGTTTTCTTGGACAAGGATTTCCATTATTCTTCCAGCAAGGCATGTAGCTGGGGCATAAGGCATAGCAAGCGGTGATTGCCTGTTCAATGTATAGCAAATGCGAGCGAAGCAAAGCAGAGCTTTATTTACACAACAGTTTCAGTCTGTGCCGTGGCACTACATTAAATGCAGGAGGCTAGCAGTGATGCAGCTACACATGTTCTGTAATATGCCTACTCCATGTGTTGTTTTGTTGTTTTCCAGCCTCCTGGGAGAGCTTCCTTGCTCAAGTTCTCCAGTCTGGATCTGTTGTGTATTCAGTGTTCTTTTGGTACCAACTGATAGTATAAAGGCTGAATAAATTTGCTTCATGGTAGATGTGGCCCTCTGCAAATACACGTACATGTTAAGAAACTCCTCTATGGCATAATTAGCTGTCTTTAAGCCACGGTGTCATTTCACATAGTAATTAGTTCTGTTTATTTAAAGGAGCCTCAGAAAGCTATTAGCAGTTGCCAGTGGACCAAAAATGAGAAAAGATAAAAACCCATGTATGGTGGTTATTAGTCTCTTCATCATACTAATGGACAGCTTGTAAGACATTGGACTTGCTATCAGTGGCACTAAGCAACAGCAGTAGCGCAGGGGCATTGTGTCTTCTCACTGGCAATAAGGGTGACTTGTGTTGGGCTTTGATAGGATGCTCATTTTGTCTGCTAAGTGGGTGATGCTTGTAAAAACAGCAGTGGCCTTGTTAGCACTTGACACTAGTAGCTGTTTACATTGACACACCACCCCACTCTTTTAAAGCTTCAGCCTCCGGTCGTATTCATTAGAGTACTTCAGAAATGATACCGATACAGCATCTGGCCTGATTTCTTTATGCTTCCTGCTTCAAGCAAGAGGGAGAGAGTCAGTGTAACCCCTGGACTGTCTTCACTTGCTTATCAGTTTTACTTTCTGTGGTGAAGTAGTCCAAGGCTTTTGCAAAAGCAAATAAGGTACTTCATTTGTCTGTAGGTGTGCTTACATGAGAGAAGGGGAGGGAACTCCATCTGTAACCCCTAAGGGAGGAGAAGAAAGCAAGCTCCAACATAGCCAGGTTGAAGGGGACTTTAAGCAACCTGGTCCAGTGGAAGGTGTCCCTGCCTGTGGCAGGGGGTTGGAACTAGATGATCTTTAAGGTCCCTTCCTACCCAGACCATCCTATGATTCTATGGGTTCTGTGCAGCTGGCCAGTAGCCTCAGCTCTCAGCAGGGATGTTTCTGAGAGAAAAGCTGTGGCACTGGCTAGGCATAGATATAGGTCTGCTGAACTCAACAGGGTTAAAAAGAGTGGCAACTACAGCATTTACTTCTGAAACCTGTGGTATTTAATATATTGGAGTTCTTTCCTACAAGATTTCTAAACCACCTTACATAGGCTATTAGTGAATTATTTCCCTGTTCTGTAATTCTCTAACTTGGCTTATAAATTTTACATAGAGGTTATTAGCTGTAAAGGATTGTGACAAATGACCTGGGAGAAGGAGGGAAACTTTTAGTTAAACTTTTCTTCCCTGCCTCCACCCTTAGATTTAGCAGTTGAGCTGAGTTTTTGAGTGTGCTTTCGGTCTTTGTAAAGATCGGTACCTGTGAGGAGATCAGTGAGTGACCCCAGGCTCCAAGGAAAGGGTCTCTCCTGCAAGGGGGAAGAGAGCTTCTGGATTCCCACTGAGACTGCAGTGAATCTTAATGTGATGAGCTGCCCCGGTTAGTTGAAACAGAGACTATAGGAAATAGTAGGGGCCCTGCCCTGAGCCTCTGTGCTGAGAATGTGTGCATTTGCTACCGTAAATCCACACACAAGTTGGAACAGTTTTGATGGAAGCAAAGTTGCATCTCCCAAACCCTGTCAGTTTTTGCAAGAGGCCATTGCTGACTGCAAAAAGCGACAGTCTTTAGAAAGTCTTAGGAAGCCTCTAGCAGTGGTGCATGATTATAATCCATCTAATATCTGTCAGGGTTCCTTTGTCTGAGCTTCTGCAGAAGCTTGTTTTCAGATCTCTGTTCTTCAAGGTGTCCTGGCTAATTTCTGTCTATAAACTAAGCCATTAAATGAGTAAACCCCATCTTGTCAGTACCCTCAGATCTGAGTAACATGTCATGTTACGTGTTGGGGGCTGTCCCTTAGATTTTCTTTTACTTCTGGATGCTGTCACTTGTACATATTATGTGATATAAATAATACTGCTAGGAATCTGAAAGCTGCAGCTTTTTATGGCCAAATTGCTATATTATTCTCTGAATTCACACTGCTGATTTCTCTGCCTGTGGCTCACATCCTGCCCACCTTTACATGTGGCCATCCTGTCCTGTTCACAACCAGTCAGCCCTGCTTTAGGATTTCTGCATATAGAATGCCTCTGTAATCATTCAACCTGAAGGTATGGGGGAAGGTAACCAGCAAAACATATAAGTAAGATTTTTGCAAGCATATTTGAATCATTTGTCATGAGTTGCTGGTTTCCATGGGAATTCGCAAGTGAGAGAAGCCATAGTGTATCCTACTCCTCGCTTTAGCCTCCTCTTACTTTGAGTCTGGCTGCATCAACCTTCAGGACCTATAATTTAGACCCAGAGAAAACTCGGAGAGCTTATTTTCCTTTTTAATTATTAGTGCAGTGACTAGATGGTGACCTGTCGTGGAAGAAGAGGAACTGCCTACTTGTTAGAATAGCCCAACACTGCAGCCCAAACCTCCTCACATATCTGTAACTATGGCAGGCCTGCCTTTGTGGCGCACCACAAATGCTCTCAGACTTTTGAGAAGCCTGGGGAGACAATTCCAGATCCCAAGGAAGAACAGTTCTTCTCTTTCCCCATCCCCCTGTACACACATACACCACCTCCTTGTCTCTTTTTAGGTCATTTATAATCAGCAGTCATGGAGCACTGGCCTCATTAGTGATATAGCCATTCCTTCAGTGCTTCAGAAATAATCATTTAGAAAAAATGTGCGGTTTTCTTCCCTCGGGAGTCCGTGAGTGATGAATTTATTTCAGTCTGGCTGTCTTGGCTGTCTTGCTCAGCCTCATCTCCATATTTATTTCAACAAATAATGCACTATGGGAACAACAAAAGGCACTCTGTGAGGCGGACAGGATGGCCTGGGCAGGGAGGGGTTAACCATGGTGAAAGTGATGATTGTGAAAGCTGGGGCTCCAGGGAGGACATTTTTATTCTGAATCATTTTTTTAATGTATATACTTGGTGAGTGTTTGTGTTTGCAGAGGTTTAGAAGCCCTGGGATTTGGACATTGATTTATTCATAGGGCACCATTTAGAGAACAGACTTTGTCCCCTGAGTGGTCCCAGCCAGCGACCTTTCTCCTGAAGGGCCTATCCCTTTTGTAATGGCGGACAGGTGATTAACTTCCTCAGCCAGCTAATGACTCGGGTCTCCCACAAGCAAGCGCTGCTAATTGTGACCAGACAGGAGGGCCCGGTGCACTGGGACCCATGCAGTCACTGAATGAGGCAGTGAGCAGCCCTGGCACACTCAGCATCCCGCTGAATATTTGCTCCATCCCCAGGAAGCAGTACTTGCAGCTACTTTAAACCAGCCTCACAGAGGGACTTAAACTCATGATATTTTGTTCTGCCAGTGACTGTTTCAGTAATTGAGTGTTACAATCTGGAAGCCCAAGCTCCAAGGTCAGTGGCCAAGGACTAGGAGGCATAGCTTCTGTCTCTTCCTCCCAGGGCTTCTTCAGACATCCTGGGCACTGCTTCCTGGTGTGTGCATCAGAAATAAAACCAGCCCTTTCCTCTAAGTTAGCATAGTCACACTAGGTTTATCTGAATAACACTAAACACTCTGAATTCCTTGAAATCCTTTTTGAGCATTGACCTTCCCAATGGGTAAGCTCTTTCTGTTGGACCACTTAGCACCCCTGCTCTGCTTAGAGCTGGCCAAATAAATGTCATTGCTTTGTGCCATGTGGTTGCAGGCACAAGTCAGATATGTATGCTGTGTGTTATATTTGTAGTTCGGCATTATGGATACTTAGGAAAAGGAAACCTGTCAAAATACAGCCCCTTTACGTTCCTCCTCCTCTCTGCCCCTGCTCAGGACATGAAGGATGACGCGTTGTTTCTGCTATGGGCTGTGTCTGCGTTTCATTTGTTTCCTGGGGTGGCTTTTCCGAAGCACCTGGAACATGTCCCTTTTGCGTGCATTTGTAAAGTACATGTCATTTGCCTTGCTCTGTGTTTCCAAAAGGAGTTTCTATTAGATTTACTTACAGGTAGCATTTGCGCACAGAAAACCTAGCATTTGACTGCAGAGATCCATGCAGTTACACATGTAGCAGCCCTGTATGCTTTGCGTATGTGCACACATTCCCTGATGCCTCTTCCGGTTTTTGTTTTCCTCAGTTAGCATGGCATTAATTTGCCTAAAACTCTTCCCCTGTTGGCTTGTTAATTAATAGATATTCCCCAAGTTTTCTTTTCTTCTTTATCCCTTTTATACTGAACTTTCAAAGGCCCAAGCTAACCAATTCTCTATCAGAGTAACTCTCATAGGTGAGGGACTAATATTTGAAAGCTATTTCAAGTGCTGCTTGTGGCAACCTTCCAATTTAGAGACAAATATCCCCTTCCAGTCTTTTCCATCAAGGCAAGATGATTGTCTCCTGCTTTTCATCTTGTTTCTTACTGCATTGCTGTCTAATCGCCTTGGCAGCAAAACTGTAACCAGGTAATGGGGGAATAAGTAGCAGTTGGCTTGCTGTCTTCTCCCCTAAGAAAAATCAGAGCATGCATCTGCCCTACTTTAGGCAGATCATCATCAGCTCACGAAATCTGGGAGAGGGATATATCCAGGAAGGCTTGTAACAGTAGCATCTCTCTGTAAGCAGGGAAGGCTCCCAGGGGAGGAATTTAGCACTTTGCTCTTTCCAGCTGTTGGTTGGGAATGCTTTCAGCTTTCGCAAAGTCATACCTCCCTTGCCGTGAAGAATCTACCCACAAGGAAGCATAGAGTCATACCTCTGAAACCCTGGGCTGGTCACCTTTATTTCTACAGTTGGGCAAAATGGCTTAGAAAGGCTTTCATACCAGGCAACAGCAGGGGGAGAAGGGATGGATTCAGAAAGAGAGCAGGTAGATTTCACTTTGCCGTATAGGCCTCAAGGATATCTCTGCTTTCTGACAGAGAAACTCCTGAAAGTCTCAAAGACATTTTTTCTTCTTTGTTGAAGAGCTAGAAGCTTCACATTTACAGAACAGATGTCCTTTGTTACAAATTTTTCATTCCTTATTGAAACAGATATGAGGAGGAATTCATGACACAAACTCAGTGGGAAGCAGCATTTTAAATGGGCTGATTAAAACCCCTGCCTTCTCCCATTGCTTCATTTTTTACTTTTGCCTCCTGTGATGTCACTCTTCTCCAGTTGTCACGGCTTTTGCTGGAGAAGATAGAAACTCACCTTGGGTGTCCGTATACAATGTGAAAGGCAAGTGAAAACTAAAATAGAGGAGGGCGAATATAGCTTTTAATCTTTTCAGATCAGAATGAACTCAGGATCAGTCCTGGGCCTGCACCTGATACACTTTCTCAATTCTCATAAAGTTGAACTCATGGTAACCTACTGTAAAACATTTAGGCTTCAGATGCAAGAGCAGGCAAAGACGCTGTGCAGACCATCACACCCAGATGAATGATCAGAAATGACAGGTCAATATGTACAACAAAAACATGGCTGAAACTCACTTCTTCATTAAGGCAGGGTGGGGAGGAGATCCCTCTGCACAGGCAGGGAACGACAAGCGTAATTGAGGTTGCTGAATCTTACACCTAACGTTAGCTAACTAAGTCACAGTTTACGCCAAAAGGTTGTGAGCTTCTGTGAGCTATATGGTTGCTGGTGATATTAATTTACTACAAATCCTTCCTGTAAGCTCTTTGTAGAGTTACACACTGTGAGCTTCTTTTTCTGTTAATCTTTTCTTTCGTGAGGCTGAGTTCAGTGCTGGTGAGGAAAGGCAGCCTGATGTCCATGGAAAGCGAAATCCTGTATTTATCCATAGACTAACCGCCAGCTGTTCCAGCAGCAGAACCCACTGCAAGATTGAATTCAGCTCGCTCAGCCTTCTTCTTCCCCTTGGTTTGCCTTCTCCGATTGCCTATTGTGCAGTGAAATTGGTAAAATGGATGTGTCATCCATTCTGAGTTAGACTGACACCCTTCAGGTGCTCAGATGCCTTTCAATAGCTTTTCAGGTTTTGTCAAGTACAGTGATACTGAGCCACTTGCTTTAAATCTGTCAGTCAAAGCAGGCGCTTCAGAAGAACAGTGCTTTACCTCCAAGTTGTGCAAACTATGATATATACCAACCACTAGCAAAGCCTAAATGTATAGGAGTTTCTGCATCTACCCCGGAGAAACCCTTCAATGCCTGGCCAGTCACCCTGTCTGTTATGAAGACACATCTCTGTCCCACACAGACCTACAGTGCTGCTGCTGCTTTCACACAGGAGAGGTAGGGTGGCCTGGATCTGCTGCTCTTCCAACATCCTCATGTCCCAGCAGAAGGCCCACAGCTGGAGCTGCCCCAAGCAGAACACAGGGCTCTCTGCAAGGCTGAGCTGGAGGATCCCTGCTTGACCACAACCCGGCATTACAAGCTCCATGCATAGATTACTGCCAGAGAATGTGACCTGCGTTTCACAAGTCAGGTGACTGTAAGTATTCATTCTGGCCTTAAGAAGTGTTGAAGCCTTTGTCAGGATAGGAGAATTAAAACAGAAACAACAGAATGAAGGAAGTGGTGAACGTTTTAATGAAAAATCCATTAAATTTTCCAGTTACTTCTACTCCCAACCTGGCAGGAACACTTGATCCTGATCCTTTTTTCCCCTGTTATGTCAGTTTGCCAACAGCTAGAGAGGCCAGTTTCAAAGTTGGAGCAAAAACTTCATGATTGCACTACTTTTCCTGATCCTTCAGCCTCAGGTGGTTTTGCTTTAAGCTGTGAACACAAACCAGCTGCCTTCCCTTTTTCTGCATCTGCTCGTGTATTATATAAGTGAGCATAGATTAATTGTATTTTTCTTCCCCTCTAGACCTGACCATCTTGAATGGCCATAACACCTGCAGGATACAGGACAGTCAGGGATTCAGATGGATTAATCATCATAGATCCACAGAATGGTTTGGGTTGGAAGGGACCTTAAAGATCATCCAGTTTCAACCACCTGCCATGGGCAGGGATATCTTCCACTAGACCAGGTTGATCAAAACCCTGTCGAACCTGGCTTTGAACATTTATGTCCCTTTAGTCCACAGCCAAATGGAAGAAGAAATCCCATCCCAAAGCATACTGGCTTTCTTTAGTTTGGCTGTTGCAATATTGCTTTTAGACCTTATCAGATTTATAAAACTTTGGCTTGTAGATGATATGAGCAGCCCACTTTACTCTCCTTCCTTGTACATTTAGTTTTGCTTACATTTTGGGAGTAAGCAGTTCATCGCACTGAACAATTTCTGCTCAAATCCACAAGCTGTGATTGCATTAATGGAAAAGCAATGTTTTTAAAACCAGAAATCCTGGTACAAAAGCAGTGCCCTCAGTTACAAAGCTGGTCAGTTGGCACTGATCAGGCAGTCTTTGTTTCTATTCTGTGTCCCCCCTCTTAACCACATATCCACTTATTTTAATTGTCACCTTTACAGTTTGACTGGTCACTTCCACAGCCCCCTTCCTCTCCAGGCACTCAGTTCACCAGAGCCACCAAACCATGAAGTTTTGCAGAAGTCTGTGCAGCAGGGACTGGGGCTGGACATGGGATCAGAAGTCACAAGCCCATAGCTGCTGGCAGAGCAGCTGCCGTGAGAGCTCTGCACTAGCATCAAGCAAAGCCTCTATTCCCTGAACAAAAGTTACTTTCAAACCTTTGCAGCCTTTGGCTCATTTGATGTTTAACCCAGCTTTACTGGAAAGTCTGCAGTTTTCTTGACAGACCTGCTAGGATCAGCATTTAACCCTTGTTAGCTGCTCCAGGGCTGAATGCCATTGGCTTACACATTCTAGGTCTGGAAATGTGATTTGCCTTGTGTTCTCTGACTCAATGGCTTGCAGTCACGCTCGAATGCAAGGCCCATTTTTTTTATGTAGAGAAGTTGAGAAGAGATTCGTTTTCTTGCAGCTCCTTTCAGATTTCAGTGGGAGGTGGTGGGAGATGAGAAGTCCTTAATTTTAATTCATTTAAGTCTAAAATTAAATTGGTGTATAGGAGAATAGCCTCTATTAAGGCTGTAAAACCAGCAGGTAAGGAAGATGTAAACAGCCATGGCAGAAATGCAGATAAAGCATAGGGATGCAAGACTGGTGTAATTTCTGCCTGCTGGCACACTACACAGGCAAAGATGGGGAAGCTAGAGCAGGCATTGCAGCCCTGCATCAAAATGGCAGTGCTTTGTCAGAGCCTTTCTTCCAGAGTGGCTTCTTTTCTCTTCTTTTCCACCTGACACTAAACTGGCATGAGGAACACAGTATGTTTTCCTGATGCTTTTGCCTGTGCCATTCTCCCATTCTCCGCTCTCCATCCTCCCCCCTCCCTTATCCCCCTGCACTCCTGACTCCCCACTGCCCACACCGAACATGTACAGATTTTACGGTTCACTGGAGAATAAGTGGCTGTCATTTCACAGATGGGCCAGGATGTAATTAGCCACAATGCATCGAAGTAATGGAACAGATGTCTCTTTGTAAACTGAGTTTGCTGTTGCACACTCTGTGTGTGTGACCTGCCGACTGCTCCGGGCAATTCCTCCCAGCCCCTCGGCTCCCTCCTCTCTCTCTGTTGCGAAGCCAAGAGCTGAGCTCACATCAAATGTTTGTGTGTTTGCGGGTTTGTTTTTCTCTCTTTCTCCTGCACTCATCTCTCCTGCTGTAAGGCCACTGATTATGCGACAGAGTGTTAGCAAGCAGAACCTGCGTTTATCGATGGAGTCATTCAAAATAGAAAAGGTGATACCCCTGTTATGAGATAATTGGCAGTTTCAAGTTGCTGTTATTAGTGATAATACACCAGTAAAATCATAAATTACTGTTATGATGCCCGGCCTCCTCTTTTTTTGGTGGTTTTTTTTTTTTTTAGCTGAAAATGAAATAGCTGTTCTCCCTGAGCCCTCAAATTAGTATTTACATTTTAGATAAGAGATGGGCTATTGGACTGATTATGATCTGATAATGCACACAAGCTAACAACAGACGTGGCACTCTCTGGAAGATGTTCTACTCAGCTAGGAGCTGAAATCCAGCCACCAATCCAAACTTAAAAGGGCAAGAATGGAACCTGACTTCCAGATTTGCATTTTGTAGAGCAAGCTTGTCTCTTGTCAAGTACACAAACTGGACAACTGTCTAATTCATGGAATTTCCTCCCCTTAATATTCTTGAGACATACTTTTTCTTCTATATATATGCAGGTTTTCCATTCCTTCAGTTCACTGTGTCCATGCAGCTGCTGAGCCCTGTACATCTCATCACTTGCAGCTCTTCAGCTTCATTGCTTTAACTACTCCTCCTGAAGGTTTCCTGACAGTGGATTTGGCTCCATTTACAGCTCAGCCAGAACATGGAGGAGCTAAACACCATGATCAGGCACCAGCTGCTAGGGGCAGAGACCTAATCATGGTGTGAACAGAGAAGACATTTAAAGAAAAGACATGCTTGTGTTCTTGATGCCTCTGGCTGTTTTCATTGTGCAAATAAGTTTATGTGTTGGGGCACTCCTTGTCTAATTACGTATCCAGTCCCTCTCTCTTTGTATGCTTGTGTGCATTTATGGTGTATTTTCACACAAATTCCCTGAAGAGCAGCATTGTTTCCCCAGTTTTAGTGACAAGGTTTCCGTTAGTTCCCCTGTTTTTGATCAAGTAAGCTTAACTTCAGATTGCAGGTCTTCTGAGTATAACATATTGAATAACATACATTCAATAATGATGGTAAAAAGCAGGTCTTGCTTGTAGGGAGAAGTGAGTTTTTACCTTGAGCAAAAATTATGGAAGAGGCTAAGCAGCATCATAATGGAGAGCAGAATGTAAATATTGTGGATATGTTCAACCTCTGAGAATAGTATCATAGCTGAGAATAACTCTGCAAAGCTTAACTCTGTGGACAAGGCATCGATCTTCAGCTCTTCAGCACATGGAGTGGTTGATTAAAGATTTCAAAGAACACAGGTATTTGGGTTGGTTTGCAGCTTCATGTATACTTCTTAGAAAGAAAAGCAATAATGAAACACAAGGGAGAAATAGCAATCCAGCTGGTGCCAGCCCTCAGGAACAAATCCCTCATGCAGTGGGTTTCTCTATCATATCATGTGCTCATAAAGCTTTTTTCACTTGTGTGGACACATGCACTGAGCAATCCCCATGTTGGCTTGAAAGTCACGAAACACAGAACCTACCAGTCCTGTAAGCACCCGTCATGGAGAGCACCAGAGCTTATTTAGTAATCTTTACACTCAGGTCTGCTGGGTATGTGTGCAGGATTGACAGTGTCAGAGAAGTCTTCTGAGGCATATCAAACTGGCAGCAAATTTTATACACACAGTACTGTGTGGATTGCTTTGTGTCAAAGACCATGTTATGAAGCAGGAGAATAACTGTGCATTTCAGAGGGAAAAAATAAAGCAAATTTTGTTTTGGAGCTGCAGGTGTGGCTTTTCATTTCTTCTGACAGTTAATAGAATCAGCAAGTATCATGGAAGGGACCTCAGGGATCATCTGGTCCAGCCTTCCTAGGCAAACATGACCTAGACTAGATGTTCTAGCTTAATCTTAAAGCACTGGGGAATCTACCACTTACCTTGGAAGATTATTCCAATGGCTGATTATACTTGTTATGAAAAGTTTTTCCCTTGTGTCCAGTCGGAATCTCCCCAGGAGTAACTTGTGCCCATTAGCACTCCTTTTTTCCACCTGACTCCTTGTAAAAAGGGAGTCTTCATCGTCTTTGTTGCCATCCTTTAAATACTGGGAAAAAAAATGAGAGTTTCAGCAGTAGATATTTTGTGAGACAAGGAATATGGGGTTTCAACGCTGTACTTTATTTTTCAATGGCAGTGGTGGTTGAAGGCAGCATCAGAAAGAGAAATGGTAGTTGAGAGACTCTTTACTCCATGGAAGAGGCCTAGTGATTCCCAGGACTTCCCAGCTCATAGTGTCTCTGCCTGTGGTGGTGGGGGTGGAACTAGATGATCTTTAAGGTCTCCTCTAGCCTAAACCATTCTATGATTCTATGACATGCAGTGCAGTGTATTTTATAATCTGTAGTGATATTGTAAGGTTCCAAAAAACAATTAACGTGTTTCCATTCTTGTATACAGTGCTTAGGAAAGTGAGGGACAAGAATGGCAGCTAAACTGCAAGCCATCGCATTGTCACTGGGATCCCAGCAAACCTTGGGGGACCCAGCAGGACCTACATCTGCTTCTGGCCAGGGGCCTTCACAAGGTTGCCATTCCAAGCCAGGACTCGTTCTGACATCTTTTGGATGAAACAAGACCAGAATAAGGCATTGGCTACAGTTCCACTTGTGGCACAAACCACGTTCTAACTAGTCTCCTGAGGAGACAGATTTGTGCAGTTACCACGGGTGATTTGAAGTCTGACACCACATTGGTTTTGTTGTGCTGCTATTTTTGGTCACTGCTTATTTCTGCATAGCAAAGAGACACTTGGGAGAGGAAGGCAGGAGAGTGCAGCCCAGACCTGCAACCTCACTACACTGTCTGACCCCGAGAGATGCACGCAGGATTGAGCGTGAGGGTGGCACTCCCTGGCTGAGCTTTTGCTGTCAGCAGGCAGATTTACATCAAATTGTGTCAGGGCTGGTTCTCTGCGAACCTCATGTCCACTAGGGGGGACTTCCTTGAGCCATCCACTTCCAGCTCCTTTCTTTGGGTTTTGTTTTTTTTCCCTTTTGACACTCAAATTGCCTCTATGCCAATGCACATAGTATGGAGAACAAGCTATGAGGGTGGTGAGGCTGTCACACTGTCACAGGTTGCCCAGAGAAGCTGTGGCTGCCCCATCCCTGGCAGTGTTCAAGGCCAGGTTCAATGGGGCTTTGAGCAGGCTGGTCTAGTGGAAGGTGTCCTTGCTCATAGCAAGGAGGTTGGAACTGGATGGTATTTAAGATATCTTCCAACCCAAACTAGTGCTGGAACTAGATGATCTTAAAGATCCCTTCCAACCAAAATCATTCTATGAAAACCACATGTTTATCTCACCTGCATTGATGGAAGTGACTCTTAAGCCACATTAATGGGAGAGAAAAATTTGTAATTTGTTATGATTTTTCAATTAAAAAAAAAAAAAAAAAGATATTGTAGGTCGCTTGGGCTTCATTCAACATTGTTGTCTGCATGGCTCACCTGTGATGAGATTGATATGTGCAGGGTATTTTTGGCTGGTTTCATCTGGTCCCTGCCTTTCAAAAGACAAAAAGTTTAAGCCTTTCCAATACAGTATGATTTCAAAGCAGGTAAAACAGATTGATTGAGCTTTTCCTTTTCCTTATTTCAGAAGAATCAAGCGCAGTGTTGGAAATGCAGTGTTAGGAGCATTAGGGAGCAAGAGGGACTTTCTGTCTGGGTCTAGATGAAGGCAGTCTCTGGCAGCCTAAATTCAGAGTGGCTTGTCAGTCCCTCAGCAGCAGCCAATTGTGCAACACTTGGGAAGGTGCTGTACAGCACCAAGTGCATATGACAAAGAGGTATGTCTGCTAAATTCTTTTGAAATATCCAATTTATTTGACAATTGACATTTTTACTATGTAAACAGTATCTTTCTTGCTCCCAAAGTCCTTTCTTAGGCAAAGCTCCTGCTGACCCAGTAGAATGAAGGCGGAGTTGAAACCATTATTACAGCTATGACTCATAGCACAGGGTGCTTTAAGTGTATTGTTACTTGATTTAAAACGAACAGCAGGTTATCACCAATATGCACAGATGTGTCTACAAATCCCTATGTCAGTTCACGCACCATCCCAAAATGGTAGTGTTCTATATACGCTGCTGATGTACCATGTATGTATCAGGGGTAAACTGAGGCAGAGGGCACTTAAGTACCCAAATCTGTTCCCAGCACACACCAGTGAGGGTCATAAAGTGTGATTCTGCAGTTCTTAATAGTAGGCTGTGTGTTAAATGGGTAAGATCATGACTTGTCACCATTTTTTAATATTTGGGTTGTGTCAGTGGGAAGAGCTTGCCTGCACATGCCTCTGCTGCCAGGCTGGCAGTGTGTGTGTCTATATACAGGGACTCTCTAGCTTGTTAATTAGTGGTGGGGTTCCTGGCACTGCGGTATCAGGGACTACTGCTGCGAGCCAGTGCAGGTACTGTGAGCAAAACCACTTACCCTTGACAAGAGGAGCGCAACCTGGGTTTGGTGTGAAGGTGACTTGGGAGAAAACATGCCCCAGTGCTCATAGTTAGATCGGTGCTCAAGTGCTACAGAAGACTGGCATGACTCGGACTCCTCTGTAGCTTTGACACATTTAAAAGTGTGCCCCTGGGTCCCAGGGCAGCTTTATATCCCTTTGAAAAATGTGGTCTGACCCTTTAGGGCAGTGGAGTGGCCTGGCTAAGATGGGGTTAATGTGACTCTGAACTCCAGAGGCTTTATGCCAAAGCAAAAGTCCTGCTTGCTGTGCTGCAGGGTGCTGGGTGCAAGCACCCAGATGGAGGCAGCCCAGAAGCCAGCTGAGGCCTGCGTGGACAGAGTAGATGAATGCTGGATGCAGGATAATAGTCCATCAGGACAATCATTTGAGAACATGCATTTCTTTCTTTTTTCACATCTGACTGGTTATCTATTGCTCCTCTTTACTGCAGTCTTCTTGTAGGACTTCATGGCTTTTGAAGGTATAAGAATAGGGCTCTCTTTTCCTCTCCTTTTTTTTTTTTTATTGCCTTGAAGTAATCACCTATATTTAGGTCAGTGACATGATGAAAGATGTTGATGTGTTTTTACCTAAAGCTGGAAATTGCCTTTCCGGATATCACTGAATGGAAAAAAGCTAATGGAGCCTTGTTGTGCTTTCATTGCTTTTGCAGTGGTGTTCGTGCTTTAGGGCTATGGCACGCAAAGAATCCTTTCCCACCGCACTGCTCCTGGCTTTCAGCTCCCACTACATCCTCCGCTGGCTCCCCTGCATGGAGTGGACTTGGAGAAGGGCGAGGCGAAGGCCACAAGAAGTTGTTTTATTCTCCAGCTACCTGGAGCAGGCACCACTAGCTCTGCCCTATCAAGCAGAAAACATGGCACTGATAAATCCTGTCCGCTAAGGAGCCGAGCCTCTTTAATATGCAAGTGCTCAGTCAAAGAAAGTAAACAGACATCTCCTTCTGCAGGGAATTACTAGACAAATGTCTCCTCTTACTCTCCTTCCTTCCTCCTCCCTCCCATTTAAGTGTAGGAAATTCTGCTTGCTTTATTTGATAAAGAGGAGGAGGGGAAAGGACATGTACTGAATCATGGTTAAGCTGCTGTCTTCTACTCCAAGACCTTTCAGTCTAGATGTGCTTCGTTAGTTTGATAAGCAGACACCAAAAAGGGGGAGGGGTGTGGGGTTTACATGAGGGGATCTGCCTAGGGGCTGCCCGGAGGTTTAAGAAGATGAACTGCTAATGATGTTGAAGCTGTACCTTCTTGGGACCTCGGCTCCTGCAGGAAAAATGGGCCCTTTTCACTAATTGTGTTGTGCTCTGTAGTGTGATGGAAAGGGACTCACAGGGGACTGAAACAGAATGAATATCGGCTGGGCTCTGCCCCTGAGCAGCCTCCTCTCTGCTCCTCCCCCAGTCCAACTCATCTCTTTAGCAGGGTATCTGGCATGAAGTCATCCTAAATATCGGGAGATAACTTTAGGGAAAGAGATTAATTTGGTGGGTCATTTATTTGGACAGCCTGATGTGAGCCTTGCAAACTAAACGTAGATTTTAACAAACGTTGTCCAAATTGGCAATGCAAATGTTTTGATGAATAGCTACCAGAAAGACTGTGAACCTTGGATCTGGCCCTGTGCATGTGCAAACACAGGATCTAAGGACTTTCAAACGTTACTTACTCTAATCCCGTGCCAGCCCTTTTCCTCTCTGGCAGACTCATGCCGCAGAAGTGAATAACTGGATCCCCACCATGCAGTGGGGTATGCAGTTTTTCACCTGAGGTGCTATCACATATTTCCAGGTGTGCTCATTTTCCTTTCACCCAGATGCTGCCCCAGTTGAGAAGGTAAAGTGCAATTCATAGGTGCGCCTGTGGGGCATTGCCTTTCTCCTGCACCAGCATCTAGCCCAGCTCAGCTAACTCCAGTGTTAAACTGTCAGTGTTTTCAGCTCATAAAGCCTGGCCTGGTGTTTTGAGGTTGGGGGGCATGGTGGTGCTATGCCCCTTTCCAGGCTCCTGCCAAATGCCACCCCACTCAACCCCAGGTTGGCTGGGCACCTCCTCCCATGGGCAAAGGAGCCAAAGGCAGCTGTAGGTGCTGCTTGGGACTCAAGCCCCAGCTATGCATATTAGTGGGCCTCTAGGCTCAAAAATGACCTCTGAAACCTAAGCATAGCATTGTCTTGATGTTGTATGTCCCTGCCACAATCGATGAGTAGCTAGTCAGCTATGGACAAGTGGGAATCACCTGGAAAGCTGCTCAGCAAAGGAAACGGGTGAAACTTCAGGAGGCAGCTGGGTACCCAGGCAACTGCCCCAAATATAAAGTGTCCCCACTGTCACGGAAAAAAGAGCATGAGATTTGTAGTGTCTCTGGAGCACCCCAGCAGCAAGGGAGTGGGCAGGAGGATGAAAGCAAAAAACGATGTTTTGATTTTGTTTTGTTTACTGGACAACATCTACTTGATGTGCAGAATTCCCTGCTGCATGCTGTTGCAAACACTGCATGTAAAAGGAATGGGATAAATGCACGAGGGAGAGGTTTGCAGTTGAGAACAAGAGTGTGCTAGATTGACACAGACTCCAGCACAGGACGGTCTTAATCCTCTGATTGCTGGAAGCTGGGAGGGGTCCCAGGGGAAGGTTTGCTGTGTATTCGTCCTTGTTCCTTTTACGCTTTCCCTAGGCATTCATGGCTGGCGACTGTCAGAGATGGGGGACTGTGCTAAGAACACCTTTATGTGTAAAACCATTGTGTTACACTGACAGGAGGAGGTGGAGTGAACACCTCTGTCGGGACATTTTGGGATAACCTGAGCAGCCCAGGGTGCAGAGCAGAACTTTATGGAGCTGTTGCTGGTTGTAAGCAGTCCCATACGTGACTTCCTCAGCATCCCTTTGACGGGGGTGGTCAAAGGAGTTGCTCTGGCAGACAGAGCAATAAATGCTGATGTTATATGTGTTGTAAACCACTTCACAGAGAGAGGTGAACATTTCCCAGGGTGTGGTGTGGCAAGGCTCAGAGACAGACTGTTTGAAGTTGTGACCAGCTGCTTCTCTTCCTTTCTTTTGGGAGACGCCTTGACATAGTGGGTGACACAGACAACCACAACAGTAACCTCTTAGTCCAAAGGTTATCTAGGAGGTTTTGCCTGCCTTCCACCTTGCTGTCTCCTGCCTCCTCTGACACTCAGAGAGGGACCTATCTGGGCAGCTGGTGGCTGCTCCCACAGAAACCTCTTGCCCAGTAGCACTGCTGCTGCTCCTTCTCACACAGCACATGCTGCGTTTGGACCTCTGCCTTGACCAAAATTCCCCTCTCTCAGATCCCAGCAGCAGCAATGGTGTGGAGAGGGGGTAGGATCACCCCCGCTCATGGGGGGTGTAAGGCAGTGTATTCCTGTAGAGAAAACATGCATCACACGGGGTGGTGGAGAGGGGACTGTTCCTTAGTCCCTGTAATTATACCCATCTGTTACTTCCCTGTCTCCGCCGCCGCCGAGGAAACACACAAAGCATCACAAGTGTGATTTAAGCCCCTGGAGAATACAATGGCTTCATTTGAAGAAGCCGAGCTGGCCTCTAAGGCCCTGCTTTTACTGCCCCACTGCTGCACGCTGGGCTATTGAGGGCCACTCTTTCATAGTGCCATCGGCTCTCGCTGCTTGGTCATTATTAACTCTGTGCCTTTTTTGTTGCTTCTGCTGCTGTTGTGAGACTTGTGCAGAGGGGACAATGTCAGAGCTGTTCCTCCTTTCCCTATCAAAGTGACTGCTTTGGGAGTTTAGTGCCTTCCACGTTAATAGAGCTGGTAAACTGGGTTTGAATCGCAGTCACTCTTGTTTTCTGTGCCCTCTTGTCATTGCTGTTGACTCATCAGGCTGAAGTGTCTGAGCTTAATTGAAGGAGTAACAATGCAATCAACATTTCTCTCTATTTTTATCTGCATCTCCCCCTCCCCTCTGGTTTTTCTGCTGCCTGACATGCTATTTCTGGGGCTGAGAGCTTGGCAGCCTTGCAAAGGGTTGCACTGGGAGGGGACTGAGCCGCAAATGGAGCAAAGCCCACCAAAGGTAACAGGGGTTCATTCTTTTTCTCTCTGATGCTGGACTTCCTTGCATTATAGTCATCATTCTTGCTGTACTCCCCTTGTTACCTCCCCCTGTCGTCCTTCCTGCAGTGTGGAGAAGGACTGGGCAGAGGGAAGTAATTCTACAGCAGGCGTATGGATGCACCTAATTAGCATAAGATTAACATAACACCCTTTGTTCAGCAGAGTATCCAGCTTTCTTCCTTTATCGAAGTGATGTGACCAGAGGCAGGCAGGAGTGACTGGTCTTGGTGAGATCTTTAAGAGCTCAGTGATGAAGATGCTAGCTTGGTCTTTGATTGTCACAGTGTTCCCCATGACTTAAAGAGTGCTCCTGCCAGCTGCACTCTTCTGTGGCAACCATTCTGCAGCAAATGACTGACAGTCACATTTCCAAACACAGGTCTCCAATGTTAGAGAGCTGTCTATATATAAGTAGCCTGATTTGTCAGGGATGCGAGTCCTGGGAGCAGTAATATCTTTATCAGAGATGCTAAGAGCTCAGAAAAACCCACCACTTTTCCTCACATGCTCAGTTACAGGCTCTGAGATGTGACTGCTCTTGTGTTAGCTTTGAGAGCAGGGCTAGGATTCAAGTGCCACCGCTGAGTGCGCTGCTTTGACCAGGATAACGATGCTCCCAGCATCTCACACGGCCAACCAAAGGTCCTGGTGCAGTGAGAATATTTAGAGTGCGATAAGGGACAGAGCCACAGCAGTCAACTTCCACTGACTTCTTAACCTTGTCTTTCTTCTCCTCTTCCCTCTACAAGTGCAAAGAATGTCCTGCCTGTGTCAGCCATTATTTCCCCCAGCAACAGCCAAACAACATGCATCCGCACGTCATCCAGCGTACCACTCAGCTGTAGCTGCAGCGTTTGTTACCGTACCACTGTGAAGCTAGAGAAGCCAGCACAGCTGAGTCAGGGACTTGACAAAGGCACATTGCCACTTTGCAGAGAGGCTTTATTCTCTTTTGCTTTCCTGGTCCTCTTTCCATATTGCTTCTGGAAAGCCAGGTTTGCCCAGGGACAGATAGAAAGCCTAGAGCTGGGAGAATGATTCCAGGGCACAGAATCACAGAATGGTTAGGGTTGGAAGGGACCATGGAGTAGCAGCACAAAGCGCAGCATTTCTGTATTTAATGTAAAGTGCTGCAATTCATCCCAGGCCCACCATGGAGACTTTCTGAATCATGGCCACTCTCTTTGCACGTAAGAGCATTCATGGGAGTTTTAATGTGCTTTGCTGCATGAGTACTGAAATAAAAAATAGTTTTGCCTCTGTGTTCCTGAAGGTCCCTAAATAAGGCAGATGCCCAGGCAAGTAGACCCAGAAAGACAGTTTGCGTTGCACTGTGTGGCTATAGCAGTCTAGTGATCTCCTGTGAAAGCTGAAGAGCAAACCAGCTCTTTCAAAGGAAGAATGGTCTTGAATCAGTCTCGCCCTCTCTCACTGGGCCATGCTTCTGATGCCTGCACCCAGAGGATGCAGTGTGGTTTGGGTGGGCAGAGTAGCAAGAAACAAATGGATCTTAAAGGCTTTGCAACTCATAGGGTTTGCCTATAAATAATAAATTTATAATAAATAAATAAAATAATAAATTTGCATCTACAAAGAGGGTGGTAAAACAATGAAATAAGCTGCCAAGAGGGGTGGTAGATGCCCCATCCCTGGCAGTGTTCAAGGCCAGGTTGGACAGGGCTTTGAGCAACCTGGTCTAGTGGAAGGTGTCCCTGCCCATGGCAGTGGGGATTGGAACTGGATGAACTTCAAACTCCCTTCCAACCCAAACCATTCTGTGATTCAAGGGGATGCCAACTGGCTTTAAAATATCTTTTCTTCTGAAATTCATTAGGGTTACTACTGTTAATGGCAAAACCTAGGGTGTCAAAAAGAGAGTGTGTGGGAAAACAGCGGGGTTTTCTTTCTTTTTTTTGCAGTCTAATGTCTGGGTGCACTTAGCGGCACACATGTAGTTGATGTCCGTGTTTTCCCTATGTATGTTTAGTTCTTCTGTGAAGTGATGGCAGGCAGAAAATCATCTGAAAGCAAGAAAATGCCAGTAGAAAAAACCAGGGGCTAGACAGGCACCTGGGAGGGATAATTTGTGGAAAATACTTCAAACTTGTGTCTGGGAAATGCCTGGATTTCGGGTTGACAGAGTCCTTTGCAGTGAGACACGCCTCTCCTTTGTGTGAACTATGCCGCCCTGCATCCTCTTTCTGTCACCTTTCGGGTATTGTTATTGGACTGCTCATCTCTATTTTGTGATCTTTTCCACTTTTTTTAATTAAAATTAACATACTCTTCCCCTCCCACCCTGCGGTACAGGCAGAAACTGCTGCTTTGTATCCAAACCAGAACTGGTTTTAAGGCAATACATGCATATCTAGACCTCTCAGCATTGACGCTGTGATCTCCGCTGACATCCTCAGTAATTTTGCGTCCTTACGTTAGACTTTGCCTCACAAATATATACATACAAAGCCCAAATTGTGTAATCTAGAGAACAAACGCTTTCAAATATGTTGGAAGGGTATGCAAGAACCAGCCACTAAGCGAAGGAAGGCAAGAGGCAGCTGACTTTGTTAAATAGTTGTTAATACCTCTTGCTGTTGGCAGAGCCTGAGGTTTTAATCAGCTCTGTCTGTGTGTCTGCCTCTGCCTTCTGCGCTTGCATTCCCTTTGTTGGCGTGTTTTTGTGCCGTTCCATTTTTGCCGGTAGCCACATGCCTGTTGGCGTGTTTCTCGTGTGCGCGCCTCGCTTCGGCGTGTGTTTGCCTGCCTGCTCTGTACGGGCTCTGCTCCGGTGCGTACCGGCATGTCTGCCCGCGCCTTGCTGCCTGCGTGGGTCTCTCTGAGTCAGCCCATGTGCCAGCATCTGCCTCCCTACACAGTCCTGACTTTTAGTATGCGCATCTTGAAGCACGTCTGCCTGTCTGCCTGCACACACCGCATCCCTCCCTGTGCATCTGTGCCTCGGTGTGTTTGTGCGCCTGGCCTTGGTACGGAACATGGGAGGGTTTGTGTGTGGTGGGGCTGGCAGAGTTTAAACTGAATTTGGTGACTGTGCTCTTGTTGAGATGGAGACTCCGCCGTTTCCTTCTGTCAGCCTAACACATGCTTGTACCCGGGAGGAAAAGCTGTTGCCTTGGTGGCTTCAGTGAAGTGAAGTAAAACGTTGTTTCGAGACAGTGGGAGTGGGGATCGTTCTCAGATGTCAGCTCCTTAAAAACAACCTCACTAAAAATGGATGTGGAGAGAAGAAAATGGATTTTTCTCCTACAGCAGGGGCTTGTACCCTTTGCATGGTGTTGGTTTCCCCCCTCCCTTACCCCCTAGATCCAGGCAGAATGCTGTGCTCCAAAGGGAAGGTCTTTAAAAACAAAACAAAAGGCAGCTGTCAATTTAATCCAAGCTCCCTGATAAAATTCCAGCAGAGTTCCTTTTTTCAGAGATGAAATAAGAACCCTGGCAGGCCTCTTGACTGGCCACATAAATCATTTGTGGTAATTGCTCTGAGAAAGACGAATGCCTCTTAGGTACAGGGAGGGCGAAATTGCAACTGCAACTGCTCAGCACCCCGGGTACCCCAGCTGGAGGGCACCATGGGCCCCGGCCTCAGAGGCAGCTGCCAGCAGCAGGGGTGGGTGCTGCAAGCCCAAAGGGAGAATGTGCCGCAGAGGATGAATAGCAGGGTTTCCTGTGCCTTTCCTTTATTGTTGGTCCTGCTTTAATCGCCCTGGGGGGATTAGGAGTCAAACAGGGGATTTTGGGAAAGAAGGTGGAAGGGAGGCTGAGAAGGAGGAGAGGGGGAGGGAAGGATGGAGGCAAGGGAGAAGGTGGAGAGAATGAGATGGAGGTGAGAAGAGGAAGCAAGAGATTGATTTAAGTGACTAGCATTTAGTGCACTGGTGGCACAATTTCAATTAGCTAATACCTCCTTGGGTCGGTGCATGACTCTGCATGCTCCTTGTCACTTGGATGAGAAGTGGGAGGGCCATCAAAAGCATAGCGCTGGGATCTGGTGTCAGCTTGCCGGCTGCAGCAGTGCAGGAAGGCAGCTGCTCCGGGAAGCCGCAGAGCTGCCTTTGCTCTTTTCCTGGGCACTCCTAAAGATGGTGGTAATAAAATCACAGGGCTCCAAAGCAGCACTGCAGGAGCAGCCACCAGCCTCAAACCAAAGAAAGAGGGTGCTTCTTCATCCACCCCTTTGGTTTCACAGCAGAAGCAGTGAGGGGTAGTTTTTACTGTATTTGATATATATCTGTAACTTGCTGTTACCAAAATGATCTTAACTGTTTGTTGAACTCCAGTGGTCTGAGTAGTTTTGGGGGCATAGCGGCAACTAAGAATAAATAGGTAAATTGTATCTAAGGTAAAATCAGTATAGATGAACAAGGGGGCTCAAGGCAAGGGGCATGGAGGACCAGAGTGGAAGTCTGGAGGTCTGGCTTCTGTTCCTCCTCTACCACTGGGCCACAGTGTCCCAGGCTTCTCTCCTGAGCCCACCATAGCTCAAATCCTGGCCAAAGCAGCCTCTAAAACTTGCGTTATGTGTGGGGGATATGTGAGCTGGGCAGCAGAGCTGCAGGGTGGCATGAAAGCTGCTGCCAAGGGACCTAGCAACATGCTGGCTCACTGCATCTCACTGGGGTGCTGCTGGATCTCTGTATGAGCTTGTGCCTGCTGTCTTGCTGGCAAACAAGTTTTGCTGTTCAGGGCCACTCAGTAGTGATATCTGTTAGTTTGGAAATCCAACGTGCACCATTTGATTCTGCGGCATCCGCTTACTTGGTTGATCTCCGTAGGGAAAAGGCCACTTCCATTTCCAGTGCAGTGCCAGACCTGACATTGCCTTTTTTCGTTGCTGCAAACAAGCTACTCTGCCAACATTTCAGACATCTCCTTCCCTTCTTTCTTTGTGGGCACGGAGCCCAGCACACGCTTCAGCCTCCCTCTGTGCAGAGCCCTAAGAGAAAGACTGAGAAACAAAGGAGTGTAGCCAGTGTGGCTGACTGGCAGCTGCAGTCTCCCAGTGAAGTTGCTTGCACCATTTTCAGCAGCATCTCTGAGCCGAGAAGAGGAGGATAAATGTGTGCCTACTGTGTGCTCTTCTGCTGCTGGCTCCCAGGTGTCAAAGTGCCAGGCCCTGGGTATGGCACTTGGAGCCAGCAGCATCCTTCCCTCTTGGGATTGCCCTTTCCATGCTCTATGGGCACTCTTCCGTCTCTCTAAGAAGTTGTGGTGAAAACAGAAAACACAAGCATCTGCAATAGCGAGGATAAAGCGGTTTGTGGGCTACAATTCTCTGTATGTGGGTGGGAATGGGATAAGGTGTATGGCAGCAAATCTATAAGGAGATGGCACATGGCCATGCGCATGTGAGGGTCACACACATGTACATACCCGGCAGGGTCTGTATTAAAACAGACCATGACCTGTGGAGCCCCTCGGCGACCCTCACTCCTCAGGGCCCTTGGTGTCTGCAAGCTAGTGTGCAGCAATGGAGGAGCCTGCTCTGCCCAGCTCTCATCCATCCCAGAGTCGCTGCCCTTGTAGTGAGAGCAGCTTAATCATTTTTGAATCAGCTTCTGAGCTGCCATAGCTCACAGCCCAGCACATTAAGGTGAACTGGCACTGACTGCAGTTTGCCTTAATGGACTGCAGCCGTGCAAGAGAGGCTTTTCCAGCAGCGAAGCTCTCCCTGCCACACAGGTAGCCTGCTGTGGAAGTGCAGTGGGATGGACACAGTCCCAGCTTCATCCGTCAGCGCTTGAGAGCTAACTGTCAAACTGAAGATGAGTGCGCTTGCATGCTGCAGGGAAGTGCGAGGGTTTCAGCATCCTTCCTAAACAGTAGGGCTGAGCTCAGGGAGCTGTCCTGGTCCAGGTCCCCCACTGCAGTCAGCGCCAGTTAGTGTGGGAGGTTGTCCTCCTAAGTTTTAGGAAATAAGCAGTGTAAAGGGCCAAGTGTGAAGAATAAGGTACGTGAAGTGCTAGGGATAAAGACTTTTGTATCAGCAGTGGCACCCTGCGCTCTCTCTAGTACCATGCTGCTTGTTTTCTTAAACCTTTTGGTTCATGTTAATCAGCTCTGCATGAAAAGCACATACTGTTTTGCAGATACAACATTCAGCTTCCTGTTCCATTTATTCTCCCAATAGCCTGTATTTTTCCCCTTCTGCTCTTACCACCTTTGAAAAACATATTAAACTACATTTCCTGCTGTTTAAAAATGAACCAGCGTTAAAAAGCACCTTGCCTTTGAGGTGAAGATGTTAAGAATCATAAAATGGAGTTAAAATATCTGCATCCCCACCCTATTTCACAGCAGCTCTCAGTTCCAAGAAGCTGCTGACTTGGTGGAAAAAATGGCAGCTCCCATGTGGAGTGATAGGGGAGGAATGGTTTCCTGCACTGAAACACTTGCCAGAGGAGGTGATGAAGCCCTTGCATCGCTCAGTGAGGACTGTCATCTCGAGAGCTGCACTCCCGCACTGCAGAGCTGTTCATTGATCTTGCGGGCTGGCATGGGCGAGCAGCCCTGGCACGGGAAGGGGAAGGTGAGCCGTGCCCTCTCTCTGACACAGCCCCTCAGTTAGCCTCACTGAGTGCCATGCTGCACCCCTCACCGCTCTGACTGATGGTGCAGGAATGGATCTGATTTCACTGAAGGGAAAGCTGGAGGGTGAGGAACCATGGGAGACCTCAGTCAGGGGGGAGAATAAAACGGCCTGGAGAAAGCACCTAGTGCTTCCTCCTGGCAGTTCCAAAGAGCACCCCTCAGGGCCAGCTGCTGGGTGTTTCTTTTTTCACTTGTTACATCTGCTGAACGCAGGGATGCTACTTCAGAGGGTAGCTGTCCAGAAAATGGGACCAAATTCCCCCATGAGACCCTGGTTGCTGAAGTCAGCATTCCTGGTACCTCTCAGAGAGCTAAGCGAGTGGTGCATTATGAACACAGCTCTGGGAAGCTTTGATTGAAAGTATAGAAGAGTCTACCTCTTTTTTTGCAGCCAGATGTGTGGTCATCTTTCTGCTAACTGATTGATTGTGGTCCCTTGAAGCACTTTGAATCATCATAGAACCACAGAATGGTTTGGGTTGGAAGGGGCCTTAAAGATCACCCAGTTCCAACCCCCTGCCATGGGCAGAGACACCTTCCACTAGACCAGGTTGCTTCAAGCCCTGTCCAGCCTGACCTTGAACACTTGCAGGGATGGGGCAGCCACAGCTTCTCTTGTCAACCTGTGCCAGTGTCTTACCACCCTCATAGTGAAGAATTTCTGAGTATCTAATCCAAATCTCCCCTCTGTCATCATAAATCATGGAAAAGTTGTTTCATTAATAGCTTGATTTTAAAATAATCTTCTTCGTACTTACCTGTAGAATTTACTGGGGCTCTGGTTTGCACATAAACACTTCTGTGAGGGGTACACAGGAAATGTACGAGTGGAGCGATTTCAATGAAATATGAATAGGTAACAGCAGTGTTGTAAGTGTGATGGGTGGGTGGCACCAAAGGGGTTAATGCAGTGCTGTACACCCGTCACTTATGATGGATAGTTTTGTGTGAGCAGTGCTGCTTCTGAGGCTTCAGAAATAATTCCCCTTCTGCTTTTGTTTCTCTTGGGAAGATAAAGCAGGGATCAGTCACTTCCGGGGAACAGTGTCAAGCGCTGGCCTCGCAGATTTTTGAGGCTGCTTTTGCCTGAGCAGTAACTCAGAAAAGGAGGTGGTGGTAGTTCCTCTTCTCTGTCAGATATCACAGAACCATAGAATGATTAGGTTTGGAAGGGATCTTAAAGCTTATCCAGTTCCAACCCCCTGCCCCATGCGCAGGGACACCTTCCACTAGACCCACTTGCTTCAAGCCCCACCCAACCTGGCCTTGAACACTGCCAGGGATGGGGCAGCCACAGCTTCTCTGGGCGCCCTGTGCCAGTGCCTCACCACCATCACAGTGAAGAACTTCTTCCTGATATAATCCAAATCCATCCCATGCTCCAGACTATGAGAAATATGCATTTTTTTTTCTCATTTCCACTCCTCTTACTCTACCCAAGATCTAAAATTAGGCTAAACTCTCTTTCTTATGCATTGTAACTAGATATCAGGGTTCAGATGTTTCAGTCTAGCTGAATCCTGCTGCTTTGGGAAAGGGTGCAGGTGGGAGCTCAGGCTGCCAATGTCTATGCTGTGGGTCTTAGAAGAGTTCACTGCTCCTCTTCTCAAGCATGCCAGCATCGCTGCTCTTGTATATTCCCTGACCTGCTTCAGTTAAAAGGAGCAGGTTACACTATTTCACTCTTGCCATTTGGACTTCAGTAGAGTAGGAAGCACTTACACAAGTTTCTGCACTGGGTGATTTGAGCAAGCCTTCACTTCTCATTAGAAGGCAATGTAAAACAGCTTGAGAAACACATTTGTTTCTGTCTAGCTGGCTGAAGTATCTACCTTACTGCCACCTTTGCAGGTGAAACATAGAGATGCTTTCTAAACCTGAGTCCTAGAGGTAAAGATTTGCTAGGGCTGGTAGGATCCCACAGGGTGCTTATATACCTGTGTAGGCATTAATAGCAGTTGTCAACACGCAAGCTAATTTAGTGATATAAAGGTGAGTGGGCATGTGCTCCCAGGCCAGTGCTGGAAGCTGCCCGTAGAGAACAAGGGTTTTGGTAGTAAAAGCTGACTCCTTTTGGACCTACAAGCTGTGCAGGTGAGTCCCAGTTGCAGTGGGAGCCCTCCCTTCTTTTTCCTGGACAGCACAGATGGTGGAATTGAGAGGAAACATAACTAAAAGCAACTTTATATATGGTTGGGGTCAGACAGAAACACTGTACTGGCATTAACCCAAACCCCAGTCTCGTTTTTAACCTCTGCTGTGTGAAATGCATAATCCGGGGTTACCTTTTACTTAAATGTGAGTAATTGCTAAGCTAAATTTCCAGCTGTGACTGCAGTACTCAGATGCTGACAGATGTGTGTGTTACCAGCTGACACTTGGAGAGGCAGACTGATTGGCTTAAATAGGAATTCAGAGATTTATCTGAAGGGCTGTGTAGGTTCTTTGGAACATCTCTTCTGTTCAGGCTGTCAGTTCTGCCTTAAGCATGTCTGAAAGGTAGCTGTGCGCGTACTGCTCGGATGCAACATGGCAAGATTACAGATTTTTTAAAGCTATATTAAAGTTTAAGGTTTGTTTCAGTTCATTATATAAAGTCATCTCTAAGTCACAGATCTGGGAACAGCTTGGTTAGTTCAGGGTTCTACACTGCACTTCTAGCCTCTCCTCTGCAGCAGAAAGCCTTAAAATCTAAATGGTACAAATTTACTGCAGTGTATTACATTCTGTTTTCACTGGAATGTCTTCTAAATGACAGTAGAGAAACCTCTGTAAGGTATACTTTCCACCCGTATCCCTACACTCAGGTTTCATACATTTCTACTCATGAGGTACATCCACTTTGCTCTTTCTAGCTTGGATCAAGCAGGTTTTATTTGAGCACATCTCTGGCTGTGTTATGCTTTATACCTGAATAATCGTGAATTGAATTCCCAATTAGCTTGCCTTTTGCAACTAAAATCCTGTTGATTTTCAACAGTGTAGTCTGGTTTAAAATACACAGTGAAACTGCTCTCCCTGTACATCCCAAGGGGACCTTGTAATCTTATTAAATGCACCTGCTGCCATTTTATTTTAACCTCTCAGTTTTTCCCTGCAGTATAATGGATTCAATATTCCTCTGCCACAGAAATCCTTCCCAAATGAACTTTACCATCACTTTTAGGAGGAACAGCCCTGCTTCCTAGGGCAGCATCTCCATCCACCACTGACCAGCCTAGAGCAGCTAGGGATCACCTGCACCTTCTGCAGCAGGCAGCAGACTCTCGCTGGACCCGTGTGTGCTCACAGGCAGCATCCCCAGCATCTGCCCCAGCCTGGGATGCTGGTGACAAAGGTCCCTTGGCCAGGATCACGCAGCTGGCACTGCAGGTGGTTACACAGAGCAGTGTGGCCCTTGCGGGCTGCAGAAACTTAGCTCTAAATCTTTTCCTGTGGCTGTTACATCAGTAATGAAGCAAGATATAAAGTGCTTTTGCAGCTTCTGGGATATCAGGCCTCTTCACTGCCGGCTTCACAGCTGTTACTTCTAATCAGCTGGGCAGGCACCATAGAAATGTCAATTTTAATAAACAGGCTTTCACTTCAGATTCGGTTTAGGTTTTACCAGTGGAGAGGGGAACTGGTGACCTTGTGATCTCCTGTGTCAGGGCTGCTCACTGAACACATGTAACTTCCTCCCTTGATGCTCTCCCATGCGCACTGCTGGAAATAGTGTGTGTGGGGACATTAAGGACCTGACAGTGACCAGCCTCAATCCATGGACCTGGCATTTCTTCCTGGATGGGGGGTATGAGCCGATGCCCCGAGAGGAGGGCGAGGGCAGGAGAGGGCTGTGGAGCTTTCCCTCAAGGGACTTTTTGAGCTTTCAGCAGTCCGTGGCTTGGGGACTCCCAGAACCACCAGTCATGTCTCTGTGTTTAATTAGAGGTGTTTAATTAGCAGCAGCTCCATTTGGGATCACACTCTGCTCAGCCCGGACTCTGCCAAACTTGATAATGTTCAGTGCTGTAGTGCAGCCACTTTAAAGCCTGGGAGTAAATAAATGGCAGCATCAGCATCTTGGCTTGAATCCCTGCTAGGAGCCTGACATGGGGGCTGAGCCTGAGGTGGGCTGAGACCTGGAGCCTTACCTTCAGGTCTTTGGTGCATCTCTGCAGGTACCTGAAGTACTTGGTCTGTGCCAGGCCATGGTATTCTGCTATTCCAGGTCCGTGCCAGGCCATGAGCTATCAAAGGAGGAGGACTGCCTCCAGTACTACTCTCCTGTCTCGCTTCCCACCCTTCTCCTGGCACCAGTGTCCCCCACCCTCACCACCTGCAGCCAGGTTCCCCCACCCCTGCTCTGTTACCAGGAAAACCACAGGCACAGAATCACAGGCATCCCTGTAAAGTTCATTGCTCTTCGTTGGTCTTGCTAGTTCCAGGAAACATCCCAGGTGTCACCAAGGCATGGGAGAGCAGCTTTTTGCAGGTGCCATTTTTTTGTCAAAGCTATGTGGGTTAAAGGAAGAAAAAGAGAAAGAACACCGATTTTTACATTCTTCAGTCATTGCTGTGGAGCTACAGGCATGGGCATGAATCCATTCCCAGGAAGCCACCAGCAGAATTTGTTAAAGGCCACGAGATGAAGTATTTGCAGCAAATGGAAGTAAATCATGCTGGGAAGGAGACAGAGAGAGAGGGAAGGCCCCCCTGAGCCTCACTACAGATGCTGCCTGCTCAGCCCAGGAGCAGCCAGCAGCATCCCAAGGCGGACACTGATGCAGTGCAGCTCACATGGCTGTGAGGGATCTGGGCTCTGTGCCTCCCAACACAGTTTTAGACACAGGAAAAGCATGCCCCTGTCAGAAGTGGTTGTGTTAGAGACTGTGAGTGTCCGTGTCTGTGTTGGTGTGGCACACATCTGCACAGAGGGAGAGCGGGGAGCATTTCATGTTGATCCCAGGGAATTTGGTTTCCTTTTAACTGAGGATCTCTGCTTAAGTGCATTTTCTTTTACCTTAGCAATCCCTCTTTGTCAGGACTTCAATATTTTCTGGAAACATGTAATATGTCTGGCTATTTCTGTCTGTTGAGGAGAATCGACGTGTGGGTTGTAATATATATTAATTCCCTGGAGGGACATTGAACTGTTTCCTCTGCCCAGGTGGAAAGGGATAAACACAGCCACTGACATGCTGTTTAGTCTGAAAATAGCCCGCTGAATGCATAATGAAGAGCCTCCTGAGGAGTTACTCTGCATGTTAAAATGGTGTTCAGCAGCCTGTGCTGTCACACAACATAATTTGAAGATGAATGTGCATCCAATCAGCCTACCAATAGCTGACTGTCACTGTCTGGCCATTAGTATTACCTGTCTGTTCAATGGCAGCCACATCTCTGGGAAGCAAGAAGTTTGTCGCTCCGAAAATATGTCTTATGTGTGAACAAGACTAATGAGGAACTCTATGTCTTGGCTTTGTGCTCAGCGCCCATTTCATGCTGAACAGCCACTTGGCTTTAGCTGGCGAGGACAAAGGAAAATGAATGTTTTTCTTCAGTAGGAGGATTTCTGAATGATCGGGGAAAGAGCACCCCATGTCCTTTGTAAGCCTAATGGAGGCAGAGAGGCTGAGGGTCCCTCAATGAAAGATGCTGCATCTTCTGATGCACTGAAGTAAGAATTGCCAACCTTGATCCTTTAAAATGCGAGCCAGCATTTGAGCAAAATGGCTCACGGTGGAGTCAATTGACAAGTGGCTTCTGCTGTTTAATTCACACCCTGGTAACAACACTTGCATGAATGATATGTAGAAGCCACTTTTGTCTCTGAACGTTTGACAGCAATTAGGGCTTCACTCCAGGGGCAGAACATCATACTAACACTGGAGTGCTGTAGGAGGAGGTTAGGCTAAAGAAATTAGCCATCTGTCTGGTGGAGACTGTATCCTTCAGGAGGCAGTTGGATGTCAACAACGGGCAAAATGTTTCCATTCTCATTGTCCCGCACTTCAGTTCTATACAATGGTATGAAAGGCACACAGAAGCCCCATTCACTTCCAGTTATATAGAGGTCTGCTACCAGCTACCCTGACAAACACTCCCTGGCAGTTGTAGCTAGTGGCAGCTGAGAGCTGCTCCCCTCTGTGCCACTTGCAGAGAGATGCCTGTCAGTTTTGCATGTCCCATCATGGAAAGCTGGGAGGCAGGGACTTAGGTGTTTAGCCATGGAATGCAGAGCCTGACTTGCAAATGAGGAAGCAAAGTGATTTTTACAGCCCTGTGCTTCAGGCAGGAGGACGGCACTGCCAGCACAGGCTTAGGCTCTGCAGCATGTTACCGGGCTGTGAACCTCGACTGTGACACCACACCCAGAGAGGGAGGAGAGCAGGTACATCTAATCAGCGCTGTATGACTGCCGCCCGCAAGACTGTGCTACCTACTGCTTAGAGCAGCGCATCCATCAAGTTGCTGCTCGCAACTCTAAGAAACTCCCTGTCACCAGGGATGGTTGCTGCTAGATTAGTCTGGGCAAGGGTTTAGGGAGCCTGTGTTGACATTTGGTCGTGTTAGTCACACTGAGCTACACAGCCAGAGAGAACTGCCAGGTCTCACACTGTCTGCTCAGAAGGACTGTCTTTAGAAGTCTTTATAATTTCTACTGCACGGGCACGTTACAGTTAGAGCATTTTCCTGTCAGAAGTCTAAATCTGATTAAGAGAGTGCCCTTGGACAAGTCTTCTAGCTCAACGGTTAAAAACTTCAAGTTTAAGGAGCAGTTTTGTTGCTTTATTTTCCACACATCTGTGTGTCTATAGAGAAATACGCTTGTGGGAGAGCAAAGGCCAGCATAAAGTCTTTTCACTGTCTGCAGTGGTTGGCCCCCAAAGGTAAATTGTCAATATCATAACGTGATTCCAGACTACTGTCACTGTAAAACATACAGTTCACAAATGATGCTGTTCTGTGTCTAGAAAAGGAACTACCTTTTCTATGATCCTTCCTGATGTGCAAAGAAAGCTACATGTGATGGCAAAGGTAAAACTGTGGTCCCCTGATGTGCCCGAAAAGCAGCTGGTATTTCCCTTCCTCCAGGCCCTTCAGACTAATTCTATATGTTTAAGTGGAAGGTTGTCATGAAATCCAACTCTCTGAAGCTTCCAAATCTTACATGAGACTTAGCACAGCAACAGAGCTAGTAACTCCCTCTGTTCCTACTTTTACGCTGGCCTGTAGGCTATATACTGTCTTGTGATCAACTAGGCTGCACCGAGTTTGGACAAATCTGGTTCTTTCTCATAGGAGCATATGGCCAGTGATAAACAAAGTTTTCTTTAATAGTAGAGAGAGACTCTATAGCTAAAACTGTGGTGCACACACACATCTGGATGGTACTTTAGGTAGACTTTTCAGGACATCCCTGCAGACATCCTTCCCTATCTTCTTCCCCCAGCAAGTAATTTTCCTAAGAGTCAGTTTCTGAACTTCTTTAGTTTTTGTTGTTGTTCTCATCCCTGGCAGTGTTTAAGGCCAGGTTGGACGGGGCTTTGACCAACCTGGTCTAGTGGAAGGTGTCCCTGCCCATGGCAGGGGGTCGGAACTGGATGAGCTTTAAGGTTCCTTCCAACCCAAACCATTCTATGATGATTCTCACCTGATTTTGTGTGGAGTCCTTTCCAAACCATTACACAGAAGCTGTACCTTCTAGAAGTGGCTAGCACATGCTGTTTAGTTTGCATGGGGGTATTCTGTTTGATTGGTTTTGTATACAGAGATCTATCAAGTTAAATGCTGAGTCTTCAACAAAGCCATCTATCTGACTCTGGTCAGAAGGTTGCCTTTAAGGGAGTGTCACTGGACAAAACTGGCATCGAGTACTGCTGGAGAGAGTGTAGAGTTTTTCTCCTGTAGGAACTAGTGACTCTTCCTGAAAAATGTGAAAGTGTTTTGCTGAAAATTGGAAGATTTGTCTGAAGCATTCTGTTTTCTAAGCACTTTTTTTCCCAGTATTTGGCAAAACTTACTAATTTTACCCCTGAAAACAGGAACCTGTTGTGATGAATGATATGCAGTTGAAATGGTAATTTTCCAGGGAAAAGAAGTCTCAAAAGAAACCTTCTACCCAGTCCCAGTATTTAAGTAAAACTCTGTGTTCAAGTCCTGCCCATCTGTGAAAACACTTTGTGAGGCCACACTTAAGAAATAATGTCACTGTTTTCCCAGCCAACAAGATTGTGTGTTGCCTTTTTAGTGTCACAGCAGTGCCCATTTGGTGGTCAGAGTGAATCACTCATTTTCCTCCCAGATGTGAGCTTTGTAGTGCTCCTTACCCTGGCTGGTTTAGGGAAGAAAGATCTGGCAATGAGCCTGGATTACGGATCACACAGGACTGTTCCTGTGTCTTGTATGAAAGTCACAGATTTAGTATTTCAGTCACTTAATGCCCCTGCTGAGCCATTCTCTTGAAACTCACTTTTTAAGTCAAATTTGGAGAGGGAGCAAGCAGATAGATGGCTGGTTTTCAGGACTGGAGCAGCCTTTGATCACAGACAGATACATCTTTCTTACACTTTTCTTGGCTCTTTCACCAGTGTTTTCAGACCTATTATGTATTTTGTCTTGCCTCCACAGGCTGTAATTCTCTCTTGGAGCTCTAATGTGCAAGTACATGGGGGTTTTTATTAGCTTGGTAGGAGCTATTTGGTCCTAGAGTGGTGTGAGAGATAAGTCAGCCAGAAAAGACCACAATGCAACCTTGGTGGTTTCCTGTGTGACTAGCCAAGGAAAAGCTACTTGTCAGCAGACCAGGCAGTTTGGAGAGCAGACCCAGTGCTTATGGGAGGAGGAATCTGATGGCATCATGTGTGTTCATCCCTCACGCACTGTTTTACTTGTTCTTTCCAGTTCAGCACCGTCTGAGGTGATAGAGGGAAGAATAATAAACTAAATTGGTGTCCAGGGGGGTAGATATGCTGACTAACATTTATCTGAACAGACGTTTGTTGCCCCTGCCCAGGATGAGCCCAAAAGTCATAAGATCCATGGAAAAGTAAGAGCAGAGGTTGAAGGGACACCTTCTTCTTACCCAATTGTTAGGATTAATTACATATTTCTGTAACAGTCAGTACCTAAAATAAGCGGAGGGCTGATGTTGTGAAATCCTTTGCCTTCACAGAGAACTCCACACTCCTTAGTAGAAAGACCCAGGGAAGCAAAAGATGAAATAGACAATAACGACAGCAGAATCCATGGTAAAAAATGGGAAAAGAGGTTAAAGGAGAAGGAGAGAAAGAGATATAACTTGTTTCTTTTTGTAGTATGGATTGGGTTTGAAGGTCCCTCTGCAGCTGCCGCTGTCGCTGCTGCCGCCCCGTTATTTATTATTCATTATTTTTGCACAGTGAAGGAGCAGTAGTTGAAATAAACTCCAGAGCATGACATTTGGTAACAAATGGTTTTGAAGACTGCCCCCCAAAATAAAGTTACAAGTTCCTATTTCAAAGGCTATATAGATGGAAGATCCCACTGCGGCCGAAAATAAAATCCAGCCGGCGGGTATGTGGGTCTGTAAGTAAATGCTGGTGCTTGTTTCTCATAACCATGCTGGCTGCTGAACCCTGCAGTAACCCCAGCCTGACCACAGTGCTGTGCAGGTCTGCCTGCTGACACATGGACTTATTTAAAGGCCTTAACACTGCAGCCAGTGATTAAGGATGTCTGCAGACATGAATGATGAGTGAGACTTCTATTTCAAATTGGGCAGGTCAGAGATGACCCCAGTACAGCATCAGGACTTTGAGCTGTCCTGTGCTCCCCCATCTCCTCCCGGCACCCCAAATTCTGAAATGGCCTTTTGTGGGAAACCACATTTTCTACAGAAAAAGGTGTTAGTCACTGGTATAGAACATTTAAAAGCGCTGAGCATCAGAAAATGACTTAAGCAATTTTCGCAGTGTATCAAAATTATATGGGCAGAGATTTTCTGACAGGTGTCTCTGGTGAGAGTGAAGGCTTTGCGATGACAGCAGTAGCTGTGTGTTACTGGGTCCTTTGCCGTCTTCATTCTGGTTGAGATCTCTGGTGTCTTAAATTGTTGACTTTTTTCTAGACTTGTTTGTACAGTACAAATTTCACTGGGGTCAGTGGAAAAGGTGCCAGTGCAGAGGTGGTGTGAAGGAGAGGGCCACGTGCACACCTGCATGTTAAATCCCTGAAAACAGATGTTTCTGTTGAAATAAAAGAACATCACAGCTGAGAATCTTGGAGCACTTCATGCACTGCTGTAGGCTAATAGCAGAAAGTAGGAGAGGGCAAGGATGGGCCATGTTGTTAAACAGGGAGCTGTTGAGAGTGGGTGGAAAGTAGTCAGCATAAAGAAGCATCTTGTAGATTTGAACAGAAGGTTACTGTGGCTTTGCTGCCCCAGAAGGTATAAATTTGTTCTTCCCTCCCCTCAGCTGGCTGCCCTTTCCCTTTCTTTGCATCGGAAGTGGATGCAGCAGGAAAATTCCTCATCACAAGCACCATTTCTTCATGGAGGGTTACTGCTTACTGCCACATCCCTGAGGGTCCCACATCAGCCTGAGAACTCTGGGATTTACTTTGTGAAATGAGGTAGCCAAGTGATCCTCACAAACAGAGATGCATGTGGAAAACAATTGAAGATAAAGCTATGCTATGGGGAACTTAGGAGAGGCAGATCATTTAACAATGAGAAACACGAGGAAAAGGAATAAACCATAAACCTTTCCTCCCAGAGCCTGGTGCAGTCCCTCCCTGCTTTCCTAAATGAATCCTCTGAAGTTTCTGCAGAGTGCATGTGTGGTTGAGGGAAACACTTGTAATTTTTTGTTTTGTAGAAGGGTGGTTCCCCATGCCCTTGGAAAGAGGCCTTTGCTGAAAACCAAACAACAACAAAACCTTTCCCTTCAGGAAGCCAAAGCCCATTTTTTTGGAAGTGTATGTGCACAATCCATTGCTCTTGGCATGGTCTTTGCACAAGCATACAAAGGCAAATTTTGCTCTGAAAGTGATTAAATGGATGTGGAAGAAGTAACAGCACTTTACACATACGTCTCAAAACACTGGTAATGTTATCCCTATTGTATAGATATGTTCAGGATCCAGTTGTGGATTTTGGGCAAGAGAAGGGCTGCATCCTGGTTTTCTGGACTTCTAGTACTCCAGTTAATAGCTTTAAGCTGGCAGAGGGGAGATTTAGATCAGACATTAGGAAGAAGCTCTTCCCTGTGAGGGTGGTGAGGCACTGGCACAGGCTGCCCAGAGAAGCTGTGGCTACCCCATCCCTGACAGTGTTCAAGGCCAGGCTGGACGGGGCTTTGACAAACCTGGTCTAGTGGAAGGTGTCCGTGCCCATGGCAGGAGGTTGGAACTGGATGAGCTTTAAGGTCCTTCCCAACCCAAACCATCCTCTGATTCTATGATTCTGTAACAACCTAAACACTGGGGGGTGTGGGGCTGGGGGTG